>CAJPEV010000145.1:41382-99136 GCA_905338385.1 Darwinula stevensoni
TCACTTTCCCCGAAGAAGACCTTCGCTAAAACATTCATGTACTTCCCATCCTGGATATTTTGTGTCCCTTGGCATACGAGATGTCAGAGATCGTATCGGCGGCTCGGGCCGTGTAGCCAGTACTCGACATGAATTTCGAGATTTTGTAAGAAGCGAGGTCCAATCAGAAACCGACGGAATGACGTCACGGCGTCGGTGGCATTGTCTCGGTCGGCCTTGCAAGGGGGAACGCGGTGACAACGATGTCGAGGTCTGCTGACCTGACGTCGATCCGAGGGTTTCTTCATGTTGCGTTTCCTTTTGTTTTGGGCGTTGTGCAAGCGCGAACAATGTACGTGCATGATTGTGTATTATTTTTAGTACCGGGGGATACGAATTCCGGATGCGGACGGAATTGGATTTTGTATCCGATGCGATGAAGCTTAAATTGTCGTTGAGTTCGGTTTCGGACTTGTTTCGCGGAAGAAATGAGAAATGAGAAATGAGAGAAGAAAGCGGAGAAAATATCCCAAATGTCCCGGATGTCCCAAATGTCCCGAATGTCCCCATTTTCCCAGGCAGCCTTGACTCCGATCACATTCAGGAATTTCCGTCTCGAGGCTGCCGGTTATCGTCCCTGCATCAATTTTCCTCGCCGTTTAAGCTTTTCCGACTCGGATCTCTTCGGACGAAGATCCGATTAGGATACATATGGATGGGATGAAGACGGATTAGGTGGTCGAGTCCCCGAAGGACAGAGTGAAGCAAGAGTTTATCAATTATGTTTTCCCTCCTAACCCGACGAGCGTGTTAAACTCTCGCTAACCGCCGACTCCGACCCGACGAAGACCAAATGAGTAAAAGAAAATAAAAAAAATTGGTCATATATTTTTCAGACGAAGGAAATTGTTCGAATCCGGGACCGGAGACCATCCGGGTGAGCCCGGATCCCTGCCTCCTCTACCAGAGGTCCCTCACCGCTCCTGGTCCTCGATGCCACCTGGGTAAAGCGTCTCCCACCTTTTCCGTTCGGGTGCATGCTGTTCCATCATCGACGTGAGATTTTACAAAATTTCTGGTGGAAATGGAACGATTAAAGTGCATCTTTTTCGCACTTCTTCATTCATCTGTTCCAACTGCTTCGAATTTTGTAATCTTTAAATGTTAACTAAATTGAATAAATCTGCGAGAGCCTAGGAGACCGACATCCTCCAGTGATTCCAGGAATCCCATTTTCTCAGGCCCTCGGCAGCAAGCAAACACGGCAACGGCCTTCCTGGACGCATCCGTCCTGTACGGCTCCTCGGACGAGGAGTCCAGGGACATTCGGTCTTTCAACATGGGTCAGCTGGTCGCGCGTCCCGCTCCGCTTCGCGCCCAATGCACGGATGTCCAAGGGTCCGCTCATATTTTCCCTTCGTTTCTCTTCTATGCTATTATTTATATTATTATTTATTTATTATTATTATTTATATTTTAAAAGTATTTATTCGGTGTTTTTGTAACCGTTCTCCACGTGTAATGACCATCCCAACAGAGTAAAAAAAAACCAGCCGGATGCCTTGCAGGCAGTCAGAATCTATGAAAGAGTTCTCTCCTGCAAGCTAAGTACGATTGCGTCACGCCGCTTTAACACTTGTGAGTCCCGTCCACGTGCGCATACGTGGATCGTATTTAAATATATAGAAGATGATGTGATCGTCCTTCGGTCTTGAAGTTTCGCGCTGTTTGAGCTCGGTCCTTGCAGCGACTGCTCATCGAACCGCAGTACCAAGAGACGGTACTCACGTGCTGGCTTTGGTAGTTGATGGCCCTGCCACTCGGCCCCGCGAACCGCGTCGAGCATTCTTCGCCGAATTCGAATGAATCATCGACAGAAGACGAAGCGACACGAATGCGACCGAGGCAAGGTGGGGGGAAGGGGGAGGGAGGGGGTGACTGTTGCTTCCGCCGTTTCGCGACTCAGTTTTTGCGCTGGCGCAGCTCTCTTCATTTTCGATTGTTCTAAGCGCAGGTAGTTCATTGATAAATACTAAGAGTTATTTTGAGGAAAGTATTCAACTCAGGAAAAGAACTTACCTCGGACTTAACTCATATTAAGTTCTATTTATTTTTAGTAAGCATTAAAAATTCCGTATCGGTCGTAGTTAAATGATAGAAATTGCATTTATTTTCTCTATGCTAAAAGTCGCAGCGGATTAAATAATTATTTGTGAGGGCTAAGAGAAGGAAAATGCATTTTAGGTGTTGGAGGAGCGAGAACTCGGGTCTGGCATCCCTGGTGGAGGTGCTCCTGCGGGAGCACAACAGGGTTGCCGAAACGCTGGCGACGTTCAACCGGCACTGGGAGGACGAGCGGGTGTTCCAGGAGGCGAGGCGGGTGGTCATCGCGGAGGTTCAACACGTTTCGTTCCGCGAATTTCTTCGGGTCGTGTTCGACGAGGTGAGTCGAGAGAGTCGGTTGGCTCGAGGGATTGCGTGGGGGATTCGAGGGGATTCGGGGGGAATGCGATTGGGATTCGTAATCGATGGTTGTTTCACCGTCGGCAAGGTTATCGGAGTGACACGTGAAGGTTTTCAGTGCCAGCTGGCTCCGTATTGATGAAGAATCCATTGGGAAACCCTCCATTCCCGTAATTAAAAATTAATCACGGTGTGAAAAGTGTAATGCGTGTTGAGTAAGAAGCTGCTTTGTGTGACCCCCATGGGGCCTCCCCGGGCTTCCCCAGGCCTCCCCGGGCCTCCCCCTGCACCCGATTCCCGTCTCAGTTTCTGCGAAAAATAAATGGAGTAAAATGAGGAAAAATGAGGGGACCACGGCGATGTCGCAATCGATGGCCCCCCTCTTGGGGTATTTCAATTCCATCCCCCCCCTCTTTCCCCCCACCTTCCCTCCTCCTTCCCTCTCCCTCTTTCCTCCTCCCTCCTTATCCTCATCTCGGATGACCTTTTTCGTCTACTTTCTCCTTCATTCCTATACCGAAGGTCGAAGAGGGGAAAAAGCAAACCTACTTGGTAAATTGCCAATGAAATGAACACGGTACACTTACCATTTAGATGTGAAGTGCAACCGCAAAAGAGCTTGGGACGAGGGACGATCAAAAAGTCTTTTTAATTTCTCACTCACACGCATACGCATGATGAAACGCAGGTTTCGCTAATACAGCTTCTCAACAAAGTCGCCCTCAATGTTCATGCATCTTTCGAACGATGTGGGAGCCTCTGGAGGCCATCTGCGATTCGATGTTTCGGTGTTCTGAATCCACGCCGGACGGCTTTCTGTAACTGCACTACTAGTACTCCACGATGCAGAACCAGATGCTTTTTTTTGGAAGACTCGTCACCGCCGATGAGACTCGGTTTCGTCACTACGAACCAGAGACGGACGCACCATCGAAGCAATGGAGAAATTCAAGCAGTTCACCTCCCACGAAATTCAATCATCTCTATCCGCCTGGAAGCAGATGCCTACCGTGTTTTGGGACTATCACGGAATCGTACTCATCGATCGGTTTCCAAAACGTCAAACGATCAACATGGACGCATATTGGCAGGGTTATTCAGAAGAAGCGCCATGGCAAAAGAGCGACAAAGGTGCTGCTCCGGCATGATAACGCTCGCCCACGCACGAGCAGTCGGACCACGGAGGCAATCGCCAGGCTCTGGTTCCAGACAGTCCAACATCCCCCACACTACCCTCATTTCGTCCCCAGCGGTTGGTGGTCATTTGGCAGCATTAATGAGTCTTTGCCGGGACGGCACTTTGCCACCACGGAGGCTCTACAGAAAGCCGTCCGGCGTGGATGCAGAACACCCCGAAACAGTGGAACGCAGGTGGCCTCTAGAGGCTCCCACATCGTTCGAAAGCTGCATGAACATTGAGGGCGACTTTGTTGAGAAGCTGTATCAGCGAAACCTGCGTTCCATCATGCGAATGCGTGTGAGTGAGAAATTAAAAAGACTTTTTGACCGCCCCACGAAGTAAGTTAAATGAGTTAAGTTCAGGCAGACTCATGGCAACGTTGTTAGAAGATTTCCTCCAGTAGTTGCCTCACCACTCTTTGACTCGTGGACTCGAGTAGTGGACTCGAGGCAACCCCGATTTGCACGCCGCCAAGGCCACAACCCCCCTCTCCTCTCCTCTCCTCTCCTCTCCCCTCCCCTCCCCTCCCCTCCCCTCCCCTCCCACAGCAATGATTGAAGGTTGTGAGGGAAAACCTCGAGAAAAGAAAGTTCTGGAAGTTCTACTCGCGAAGTCTCGCGTTCGTGTTAGTACGCTGTAAAAAAAAAAGTTCGGAAATTTCCGGTTCTTTATCGTAAAAATTTCTGACGAAGAACATGTAAACCTGCTCTCCTCTTAATGATCTGAAAACTTCCTCCTCGGATATATCCTCGGAAATCCCACTTGATGGTCATGGAATTTTCCCGTTTCTCTGAAATATCACGCCTAAGGGTCCTACATTCCGAGTCCGACAACGAAACGGAATCCTCACGACAAGACGGATAATAGTGCGTTCGACCTTTCCGGGAGAGAAAGCACTAAATAAAAATAATAATATCTGGAGTTATTGAGGGTGCCAAGGCGTCTTCGAGCGATGAATGGCATTAGGGAATCTCCAAATGAGACGGAATATCTCCTGGGAAGACACGAAAAATGAACAACTTCAACGGGAAGAACCGATTCCGATAATTAGCGTATTTCTACGCGAGAAAATAGGAGACATGGATTCCGTTCTGAATCGGAATTTCCTTTTCCTCGTATCAGACGGAAACTCTGTTTCCTGTGCCTTAGTCGGAATTTTCAGAAATTATTTCTTACAGTGTACTAGTAGTACCAGTACGAAGTGGTGGCGTCGCTACCATTGCTGCTACCAAGAGTGGGCCATTTATATCTGATACATTTTTATTTTAAATTTATAAGGAATAGCTGTAAATTTGAATTTTTTTTTTCCTGTATTACAGGTAAAGCCTTGGAAATGTGAATGATGGAACGTTGGGACGTGTCAATCCGAGTAAAATTTGTGGATTTGAGATATGGCCCTCTTGTGGAAACTCAGAGGGCATTCAGACGCGAATTTCGACGCAGGAAGAACACCGTTCTCTCGTTCGTCAAAAAGTTTCATAAAGAAGGAAAGAATGATCCTTTCCCCCAAATTGTTTTATGGGGAAAGGACAAGTTCTCAGTTCGGCACTGTTTTATGGCCACCCCAAAACTCCCGACCTGTCCGCACCGGATTTTTTTTCCTCCGGGGATCAGGATTAATGAAACCATCGCTGCTGTCGTTGAAGACACAATGAGGACAGTAAAGAACAATGTAGAAGTTCGATGCAGAGAATGCATCAATTTACATTTACACAGCATTTAGAGAAGGCGATATTTAAGATGTAGATCTGTGATAGGTAATGTGACAATATCCCTTGTTTGTACTTCACTTTGATATAATAACAACTTGCATTACTTTGTTCGATCCTGATTTATTACAAAAATAAATGTGTCAGATATAAATGGTCCGCCCTGGACATACTCAAAGAGCTATAAATGCGCGCTCAGGCATTTTCCCCATCGGAATCGCCGGCATTCCAACCTTGAATTGAGGTATTTATTAATACTTTGGTAATATAATGCTGAAGGATTTCACGACACGAGAACACATCCGGGATGAGGAATTTTTCACGTTTTCCCTAGCAGAGGCCAGTCGATTCACGGCAGCCTACGTGGTGCAGGAAGGACGAGATCACGGACTGCCCGGCTATGTCAAGTACAGGGAATGGTGTGGACTCGGAGGCGGCAAGGATTTCTCGGACCTCAGGGATATCTCCGAGGAGGGAATCGCGAAGCTGCAGAAAATCTACAAGTGTGGACTCGCGAAGATCGTGTCCCGCCGCCGAGACCACCCGAGTCCTAAATTTTTTTTCTTGCGGCAGGTCGGTGGAGGACGTGGATCTGGTGACGGGCGGGCTGATGGAAGTCCATCCCGTCGGGAGTCTCCTCGGTCCCACTTTTTCCTGCCTTCTTGGCGAACAATTGAAGCGCATCCGACGATCCGATCGCTTCTGGTACGAGAACGACTTCCCGCCGAACCAGTTCTCCAAAGGTGAGGATGCTAGGGGATAACATCGGGAAAAGAACCAAAGAAACCTGAATTGTTTCGTTCGACGTTTCCAGATTGTAGTTCTTCCTTGAAAGTGTTGAAAAAAAGTTTCACGTGTCTTCAGCATGAAATGTTTCATCCTTGTATTTTTTTGGCTGCTCCTCCAATTTAATTTCTTATTCATATAAATTTCAAAAATTAGTTTTTTTTCCTTTTAATTTTTCTGTCACTTTTCCTACTTGATAGCCCAATTGGCAGAGCTGAAGAAAGTGACCCTGGCGTCCCTCCTCTGCATGAACACGGACCGCAAACACGTCCAGCCTCAAGCCTTCCTCTTGCCCGACCGCCACAGGTGAGATCCCCCCTCCTTTCCTCCCTCCTCCCTCCTCCCAACCACCACAACGGTGAATGACACGCTCGACATCCCACAGGAACGCTCGGGTGCCGTGCGACACCATCCTCCAGATATCCCTCGAGCCGTGGAAGGAAGCCGAGGCACCGGAGCTGGTCATCCCGCCCGGGTTCTTGGACCTTTCCGTCGAGAGGGCGAAGGAAGACCTCCGGAAGAGACTCGACTGGGAGAAACTCCTCTTCGAAGAAAGTACGGGACACGGTTCCTCGTGCAGATGACGTTCAAACTCAAAGTTTTGCGACCTAAGTTACCTCGACGTCGCATTTCGTCTCCTTAGATCTGGTGGCGCCGCCGAACTCGGCGATGGGGAAGTCTTACAGATTCCACAGCCCGAACGACGCAGCCATCCATCTCGCCAACACCTCCCTCGTCTTTGAATTCGTCACGCAGGAACTGACCTATTTGCTCTTGCAGTCAGTTTCTTTCCGTATCTCATGAGTTTCATTTCGATGAGTTCCTTGGGACTTGAATCTTGCGAAGTGTGAGCCAAGAAGCTTCGAGCAGGTCAATCAGAAGCTGTTTCTTTTTTTTCTGCTATTTCTTCTAGGCCGTAGACCAAAAAAGGATAACTGATTGAAAAAAGGAGGAGAAAATCAGGAAAATGTTGCAATACTGGGCACCTAAACTTATCTAGAAATAATCTAAGTGCTCCTCGGTTACTTGGGCCGAGAGACTCGACCTTAACCAGTCTGATGGTCTGTTGTCGCTGAAGGTCGGAGAACGAAGGCCGGAGAGACAAGCGGCAGCTCAACAACTTCTTCTTCAACGGGCCGCGACAGAACAACTTCAACGGACGCGGGCCGCGACAGAACTTCTTCGGCGGTCAGCGGCAGAACTTCGGCGGCCAGCGGCAGAATTTCTTCGGCGGGCAGCGGCAGAACTTCGGTGGCCAGCGTCAGAACTTCGGTGGCCAGCGTCAGAACTTCTTCGGCGGCCAGCAGCAGCAGAACTTCCTCGAGGGCCAGCAGCTGAACAACGTTTTCGTGGGCGACCGCGTGCCCCAGCAGCCTCCTACCTTCTGCGGGGACGAGGAGAGGCAGCAGTGCGACCCGAAGAGTCCCTTCCGCACGTTCTCGGGGTGGTGTAACAACCTGGGGAATCCGTCGCTCGGGAAGGAACTCACGCTGTTCAATCGACTCTTGGCTCCCAAGTATGACGACGGTGAGCTGATGCTTCCATTTCGGTGAAACTCAACAGTACAGCTTTTTTTTTTTAAAAAAAAAGGAAAACTCGAATAAATTAAAAAAAAAGAGTCTTTGATCAAAGCGAAACACAATAAATCCGATCGTGGACCGAATTCCCCAACCCGATAAGACGAAAGAAAGAATTTCCCCAGACATCAGCCTGCCTCGGCAGACGTCCGTGACGGGCCAGCCCCTGCCCTCGCCGCGGGGCGTGTCTACCTTCATCCACGCCGACGTGTCGCGCCTCAGCAACCGCCACGTCCTCATGATCATGCAGTTCGGGCAGTTCCTCGACCACGACATCACGATGACTCCCGTCCACAGAGGTACGTTCCACGTCGTGAAACGACCGACAACTCCATCGAATCCTGCCTCGAATAAAGAGTTATGAGAAAAAAAAATCAACCACAGTTAGCAAAAGAAAGTTTCTCGACACGGGCAAAAATAATCCGACCCTCTCATTCCCAAGAGTAAAAACGACGAAAATAATTTCCCGGACCCCCAGGTTTCCAGAAGTCCGTGCTGGACTGCCGCGCCTGCGACAGCGCCCAGCGCGTCCACCCCGAGTGCTTCCCCATCGGGGTCCCAGGGAACGACCCATTCTTTCCCCCTGTGGATGTCAACACCGGAAGGCCTCGGTGCATCAACTTCGTCCGGTCGCTTCCCGGACAGACCAAACTTGGTGAGTGCATTTCCCCCGTGTCGTGCGAGAGAAAGAAATTCTCGGTACACGCTTAAAGATCGAGATGAACAAGTACTATTGTGCAAAACTGGTATTGCATTCTATTCGGCGTCTGGCGGTTTCGTCTCGAATATCGACGTCATTCTAGGCGAAATAAATTAGTGCAAGTTTTCTCTCGGCTCAGGACCCCGACAGCAGCTGAACCAGAACACGGCGTTCCTGGACGCGTCCCAGGTGTACGGGCAGAACTTGTGCGAGGCTCGGATGCTGCGAGCCTTCGTGGGGGGGAGACTTAAGTCCGCGGCCCCACAGTTCAGGGGGAAGGGACTTCTGCCCGAGGCCCAGGCATGTAACTCGGCGTCCGGACATTGCTTCCTCGGAGGTGAGTCCTCTTAATAACCGTTTTTAAATTCGATGGATTCGAATTCGGAACACTCGGAACGGTCCCGCGTGCATCTCAGGGGACAACCGGCTGAACGAGCAGCTGGGCCTGGGCGCCCTGCACACCATCTTCCTCCGGGAGCACAACCGCATCGTGGACGGACTCGCTCGGGCGAATCCACACTGGGACGACGAGCGGTTGTTCCAGAACGGGAGGAAGATCTTGGGCGCCGTGTTCCAGCACGTCACGTACAACGAGTTCCTTCCGAGGGTCATGGGATGGAATTCCGTCAGGCTCTTCGACCTCGGCCTCCTCCCCGAAGGATATTCCACAGGTAGGGATGGGGGATTGGGAAATCTTTCCTCGAGCCTCGGATCACGAGCCGCCATTATGAAAATTGCGGGCTTCCTCTTCGAGTTCTCGGTTGCGACAATGACGAGATTCTGCCTGCGAAAAGCGAGACTCGATCGAGAATTCGACTCGCTCTCGCGGGCAGAAACGACGAACCAACTTTCAGCGGTTCCCGTCTGAATTGCCACGAACGTCTCTCGATGCATTGCAGACTACGATCCGAAGTGCAACCCCGGAGCCCTGAACGAGTTCGGGGCGGCCGCATTCCGGTTCGGCCATTCCTTGATCCGGCCGCAGCTGCACCGGATGGACCAATTCTTCAACTCCAGGCAGCCGAGCCTGCAGTTGCGAGAGATGTTCAACAACCCTGCTCGTCTGTTGGAGGTGAGAGGAATCTTACCGTTTGCTGGTTTTTTACCGTCACGGGAAAACGTGGACGGTCTGAACTTTCCTGGGCAATTCAGGTTCAATGTGTTACGTGGTAGGCTATTATGGCGCTGTTGAGCAAGGGTAACGTGGATGAGTGAAAGCTTGCGTGGGCTCGGCGCCAAGCCTCACGTGAACAAGAGCTTGCATAGTAGGAAATGGAAGACAAAGGGTTTCTATCTGAGCAAGATTTAATCCCGTTACAAAAACATCCTCCAAGTGGAGATCACCAGGATGCTGAAGGAATGGTTGGAGTTCTGATGCCCGGGAAGTGAGGAGAGGCTCCCGAGATGCACTGCCGAGAAGTGAAGAATTGTCAGGCGAGAATGGCCTCGGGAATGCTCAGCGAATGCCTCGGGAATGCCCAGGAAATGCTCCACGTGTGCCCTCGAATATCGGGAGACCTCCACTATTTAAGGGCAAGTCTGGCCGGAGAAAGTAGTCCTCTGGGCCAAGGTGAGGGGGCTGGTACATGCCCCATGGCGAGGACAAAAGGGGTGAAAGGGAGGGCATCAGGTAGCAACGAGCACATGCCAAAAGTCTAATGTGTCTCCAGATGAATTGTTCCCATCTTGAGAGACATTTCCTGTTAAACATTTCTCGGAAACGTTGCACCAAATTTAAGAGGGGAAAATCCCAAAGTAATACTCACCCCTTTTTTTCTACTTTCATGATCTCGTGTGGCATCTCCCAGGTGCAAATGGTGGACGAGATCACGCGAGGACTCCTGAGCGACCCCATGGAGAGCCTGGACCAGTTCGTGACTAAAGAAGTGACCAACCACCTCTTCGAGGAGTCAAGCCGTCCCTTCTCCGGACTCGACCTCATCGCCACCAACATCCAGCGAGGTAATACGGAAATCCGCAAGGACACGATACGCCTCTAGTCCGACGAACAAAACCAGATTAACTGATGAAACCGTGCCTCCCCGACGAATGAACTGAAATCTCGGAACCGACCCCCCCCCCCTTCCCAGGTCGAGACCACGGCCTCCGACCGTACAACGACTACCGCCAGATCTGCAACCTGAAACGCGCGACCACCTTCGACGACCTGGCCCAGGAGATCCCCCAGGAGATCCTGGATCGTTACAAGCAGATCTACGCCCACGTGGACGACATCGACCTCTTCACGGGCGGCCTGTGCGAGCGGCCCCTCGAGGGCGGGCTCGTCGGGCCCACCCTCGGATGCATCATCGGGCTCCAGTTCCGCTCTCTCAAGAAATGCGATCGCTTTTGGTGAGCCAAATATAAAACCACATCATATCTGCGTGTTTTTCGCGTCCGTATCCAGCGCTTATTCCGCGTTTCAACGACGAATATTTTGAATCCTTTCTACATTGAATCGACGCGATAAGTGACTCGGGTAGTTCCAAGAGGCTGCAGCCGGAAGAGTTTTTTTTTCCAGTTCCCAAGGTAAATTTCCATGAGCCATATTTGACCATCATGAACTACCTCGACCGCGTCAACCTACTTTCGTAAAAAACACACACACACACACATTTTGCAACGGAGAACACTATTTACTCGCTATCATAACTATCCGGGTGGTGGCCCCGGCCACAGATCCCTCTCTTCCCCGGACCAGACGAAACCGCCCATCCGCCTAACACGATCAAACAACCCCCATCCGAAACAGGTACGAGAACGGGGACCCGGCCGTGCGCTTCACCGAGGCGCAGCTGGGCGAGATCCGCAAGGCCACGGTCGCCAAGATCTTCTGCGACAACGGCGACGTGGTGGAGAGCATCCAGAGGAGGGCCTTCGACATCGCCGATCCGTTCCAGTGAGTTTCCGACTTTGGGTTTCTTCGGCCGGCTGGTGGCTGGTGGCTTCGAAATGAGGAAATTCTATTTGTCGAGTGGGAAATTCGTGAATCGTGTTTTCGAGTGCAGTACGTGACGGAAACTCAGTATTAAATAAGAAAAGTTGTAAAAATGTGTATATATTTGTGGAGAAATATGACTAAAATGCAACATAAAAAGGTCATAAGTTCTGCAACCATATATCTCTTCCCCACGGAATTTTCCCTTTCTAAACATACTTGTGCATAAAATAGTGGCGAAAATTTTACATCGAAGGGCGAAATTCGACCACTTACATCCCAGCACCATCGATTCATTTTACTTACAATATCTGAGGATCACATGTGCAAGCATTCGAATTGCAGGAACCCCCGCACGTCATGCGCCGAGCTGCCCGGATTGAACTTGTTCGCCTGGGCGGAGGGGGGAGCACCGGTGGTCGAAGCACCAGTGGTCGGAGCACCGGTCGGGGGAGCACCGGTGGGAGGAGCACCAGCTGGAGGATGCACGATCGGAGGGAAGTTCGTCCCGGTAGGACAGTTCGGCCTCGCGTCGCCGTGCGTTCAGTGCACCTGTCAGGCGGGAGGGGTGAGTCGTTTCTCCGTTTTCTTCCTCTAACTAGACGTTTCGGGGGAAATGTCTGAAAAAAAATATCTGTGAGCAGAAGGAAAGGCAGTAAGAGAAGCATTGAAGCGAAAGATTTCGTGTCGGGTCAAATTAAATCCCAAATTTCTCTATTATTATTTATTACGCATTACCTCCATAGATAATGTGAGATTTGCAAGAGTCACAAAATACATTTTTTGCTATTAAAAACTGAAGGATTTATTCATTTTTACTAGTGGTACAATTTTGCCAGGCAAGTCCGCTGACCTGTCTATTTTCAGATGCCCCAGCCAGAACGAAAGCTATTTATTCGTATTGCCGTTTCAGCCCAACTGCGAATCGCTCCGCATCACCAACTGCCAGCTGCTGATTTCGTCCCAACCGCGAGAGGCCGTGATGAACGACCAGGTCTGCCGGGCCCAGTGCGGGCAGCTGCTCGTGGCTGAGGGAGCAGAGGAAGGGAGGTCCTTCGGGGCTCCCGCGAGTTTCCTGGTCCCGCCGGGCACTCAGCCTCAGGTTCAGCCTCAGCCTCAGGTTCAACCTCAACCTCAACCTCAGCCTCAAGCTCAGTTTCAGCCTCAATTTCAACAACAGCTTCAACCTCAATTTCAACAACAGTTTCAACAGCAGTTTCAACCTCAGTTTCAACAAAACGGACCTGCGTTTCGGCCTTTCCGACGAGGGAGGCGTCTGTTTTCGCAGTTCCGCTGATAGAATGAGACCACCCGAGATCACACGGGACCGGGCACGAAAGGCAATTATAGTGGATGGCGAATCTAGTCCTCCCCCCGGCCGTAACTCGGTCCGAAAACCTGAGAATCCCTGCCGACCGGTGATCTCGGTTGGCCGTGCCAATAGCCTTCATTTCGCGTGTGTGTGTGTGCTTGGGCATTCCATGGATCGAGCACCTATGTGATACGAGAGCGGAGATGCTGAATGGATTCTTGCTCAACTCAGGGTGTGTGGGGTGACGTGTGTGGCCGCAGGGTGGCACATGTGACACTGGGGCGACGAAGTTGAATCCTTTCCTGAGAGAAACGAATTTTAGACGACGGAGTTATGTGTCTCAGGTGCTTTTCGCCTCGACAGCCCTTTCGGACAACTTTCAAACTTTTTTTTTTTAGAGTGTATGCACTTGTTGTTTTGACAAGGCCAGCAAAAACTAATTTACATTTCCTCGCACCTGCATTTTTTCTGAATTGTTTACTCCCAGGCAAAGCAAACACACCACACTATATACTAGTATACATATATATTCAAAAAATAACATATAAAAACAGTTGACACAAGATCAACCAAGTCAAACTTCTATAACAATTACCAAGCACGGTACTGAGCGTGGCTAGCCATCAGCTACAGACACCTACCCACACAGCACAGGTATATCCCAAAGATATCCCAGAGACAAGGAATAGGAACAACTTAGGGATATCAAAATGTCTGGGCCCAATGACATCCCAAGGATGTCCCTTTCTCGAAGAACTAGCACATCCCAGAGATGTCCCAGGGATATCCCCTTGGGACAAGTCCCGGACATTACTTGTGGGAGAATCTCAGGGATATCAAATTGTCTGGGGGTAAAGACATCCCAAGGATGTCTTGTGCTTGCAGCACAAGTATATCCGAAGGATGTCCCAGAGATCGCCTAGAGACAAGTGAGAAGTCCCAGGTAGTACTTTCAGGCCCCTTCCTATCCACAATTGACTCATTTCCTACCGGAAAGGAGAACCCATTACTTTCGAAGATGTCTCTATTTCATCTAGGAACACCTAATCTTAAGTTCTTGACTGATTGCAGAGTGACGATTACGGGGGAGGAAAATCCTGTTCCTAAAGGGGGCCCCATCGTAAGATACACATCTCCAAGGTACTAAATTTAGTACCTTTACACGAGGGATCATGGACGGTTTTTTATTTAACCTTACGCCTTTAGAAAAGTATGGGCTCAGGCCTCCAACCAAGATAGTCGTATCCAGACTTGCCGATCACTTATCATTAAGTAGAATATAGCGGAATAAATTAAAATTCGGACCGCAATTTTTTCACTTTCCCTGGTGATAGTTTTCCTGATACGCCTCGTATACGGTACAAAAATCATTACTTATCCTCAGGACAAATCAAGTAGATGAATTTGATTTAAAAAAAAAAGATCTGAGGTTGAAGATCAGGGCCCATGGGAGACATCTACCGTCGAAGGTATGCAAATATCGACTGAAGATGTCTAAAAGACGTCTCTTAGATACCCCGAAGACATCCTTTACAAGATGTCCGAAACCGTCCGAAAGATGTCTTCAGGATATCCTATGAAGACCAGGGACAAGTCGTCCAGTTAGGGACATCCCTGGGATATCACTGTGCTGTGTGGGTATGCTTGTCGACGATAAAAATATGTTAAATTTAAGCAGTCAGTCGAGCAAGCATTGAACGCCAAAGGCACAGTAACCAAACAAGAAGGCAAAAAAAAAAGTGATAGCGAAAAGAGCATTTGTGTGCTGAATGTTACGCAGGATCCTCATGAGGGGATCCTGCTAAAACTTTCACTGTAGATAGATCATTTTTTAGATTTCCGGTAGAGCGATGGAGAGTTATAAGAGGAAAGAGCATGGCCGAAAGGCTGTCAGGTGACAGTATCCACAGCCAAAGTCCATCTCACGGCCACAAGAGCACTCTCTACCAACTGGAGAGAGCTCGCGCTCGTGTTGCTGGAAGGCAACCGGTGCAACGCGTACTGTGGAGGTGGATGTGACGATGCTCGGGGGAGCAGCCAACCTCCTACCGACAGCCGAAAGGAAATTACGCTCTGCTGGGAACCGTGCCCGAAAGAACTTTCTACGTATCAGGCTCAGAAAGAAACGAGTAGAAGAAAGGGAGAAGTCTGCTTACTTGGGCAGCTTTACTGGGAAATTCTATATTATATTGGTGTGCTGCGATCCGAGCTTGCTTGTTTAGAGTCACCATAACCAACTCGGGTACAATAGAATTGACCCCTGCTAGAAGAAAAAAAAAAAAAAAACAAAACGAGAAACAATATGGAAGAAAAGTGAAGTAGATAACATAACGACAGAGAAGATGTACGATTGGGAGACGTGGAGTACAAGAAGACGGGGCCCTACCGACGACCAAGAACGGAATGCGAAAAGGACAGCTACAGAGGCAAACCATGAACCCACATGACGGAGCTATGCTCTGGCCTGAGCTGCACGAGATGGTCACATTCGTATTCAGGCGAGGCTATGACCGTACGTCTTCTTTGCCAGGAACACAGGCGTCCGGATCAGAGAAAAGAAAAGGATCCATGGCGAAGGTCTCGCCGTATTTTTCTGTCAAAATGGAAGTACAGTAGTGAGTTTTATCGAAGAGAGTAAACTTATTTTTCAAAGACAAGCCTGTTTATCCGTTTTTTCGAAGTTTGGCACGACTACTATTACAGACAAAACTCTCAGAAAATAAATTTGCCTGGTGAATTCTCCCCTTTTGTTCTTTTCTTCCTGAACCTGGTCCGTAGAAAGATCTTTACGGGCACGGTTCCCAGCAGAGCGTAATTTCTCTTTGGCCGGTGATTAAAGGTTGGCTGCTCCCCCGAGCATCCGAGCATCCACATCCACCTCCGCAGTACAGGGTGTCTCATAAATACGCACTAGGGTCGTAGGGTACCTCTTCCCGACAAGCGAGCGGGATTTGGCTTATTTTGTTCAAAATATAAATTAATTCCAGATTAATTTAGGAATTTTTCAGACATCTTCATTGACTTTTTTTAATTTTACAGGGGTTTGAATTTTAGATTAATATCACGAGTCTTGATCGTCTTCAAGCAATCGCTTCTCTGGAAACTCGTGACGCCGGAGCATCGACCGCAAACGGGTGGCCAATTCTCTCTTCACCGTTCCGTGGAACGGGTCGCCAAAACGTGGAACGAGAACGACTGCTTCACCGACCTTTCGACTCGCGGCCGGTCGGCAACCGAGATCCTTGCCCCCGGGGAGAAAGGGCATTCGAAGGACACCCTTCGTCGAAATCTCGAGAAAGTTCGGGACTCGAGTCGTCCCACGTCGTCTCGGATCCTTTGAAGACCGATCTCGATCGCGAAGATCGCCCGTTTCCCCGATTTCTCGCACTTCGCGTTCAGCGATGAGTCTTCCGTTCGTGCAATCGGGAAGCCGAACGATCAGAAATCTGGGCCAAGGAGCTTTCTGATACCACAGAAGAAGAGCTTTTCCTCTTCGAAATTCTTCTCTGCTCGATGCCCATGTGCATTCGAGCCGTGACCGAGAACAATGATGGCCATACTGATTTTTGATTTCTCGTGTTTTTTAAATCAAATCCTTTTAGCTTTTCGAAGAGTCGGTGAAAATGTCTGAAAATTTGCAAATTAATTTGAAAGCAAATTACCTAATGAGAAAAAAAATCCTGCTATCTGGTCGGGAAAGTTCTCTACGACCCTAGTACATATTTCTGAGACACCCTGTACGCGTTGCACCGGTTGCCTTCCAGCAACACGAGCGCCATCTCTCTCCAGCTAGTGGAGAGTGCTCTTGTGGCCGTGAGATGGACTTTGGCTGTGGATACTGTCACCTGGCAGCCTTTCGGCCATGTTCCTTCCACTTCTAATGCTCCATCGCTCTATCGGGAATTCCGGAAAAGGATCTATCTGGACTGAAGGCTTTAAGCAGGACCTTGCCCCCCGATGAGGATCCCGTGGGGCCTTTCGGCACCCAAAGGCTCCAACGCTATCGCTTCCTTCTAACACGGGATCTCTGACTCGAAAAGAAGAAATCTCATCATGTCGATCGATGATGAAGATGACGACCGGATCCGGAAATCCGGAAGGTTTAGAGCGAGACACATACGCGTGCATAGCCCGATCTGCGGAACATTGCTGTGCGTTTCGTCCTTGCAATAGAGTCCACCGCCCCCACTTTTCTTGTCGCCTGGAGTCCACCGCCCGCGGACATCGTTCATGGGCGTTGTAGTAAAACTGAAGGTACTTTTTCTCTCCGTGCATTTTTTTTTCTCTCGATTCCGTGTCGATCCCGCCGTCGTTCGACACGAGGCTCGGGGTCTGTTCGTCCGTCGGTCTGTCAAAGAATGGCGAGCGAGAACGAACGTTCTCTGAGAACGGCGATGTTCTGCAGAATAATGGCGAAATATTTTATATTGAAAATGGCTTCAACAAGGAGGATGGAAGGTTGCGGCCAATTCTTTTTTTTTTTTGCAGAATGACCTTGCTAAACCCGCCCGATGCTAGATATAAAGCGGCGGCACCGAGCGCGCCAAAATGGAAACCACGGAATCGATCCGACCCGGTTTGCCGACTCGGGACAACGGCGAGTGACTCAGCCGAGTCCGGATGAGACGGCGAATTTTTTCCCGCGCGGGAAGAAAAAGAAATCTCGGTGTCGCAATCCGGCCGTTTCTTTTTCGCAGACCGAGATCAGCGCCGATCCGAAATTAAACTGCCCGATTTAAAATGAATTAAAAAGGGAAAGGTGATGGTCGGCAGGAGATCGACGTCAATTCCAGATTCCAGCTCTCGTCTTTCAGAAACGAAACGCGAGAAAACGAAATAAATAAGTAAAATAAATAAATAAAATAAATAAATGAAATAAATAAATGAAATAAATAAATTAATGAAATAAATGAATGAAAATCGATCGTGGAAGTGGGAAGGGACGATGGAAATTGGGAAATCCTCGGCATCAGCCGAGCAGGAAATCGTCGAATGAATGAAGATGTGGATAATTAGGATCGAGGCTTCATCTCGAGTAATTAAAAGATCTTAATATTCCTCGTTCGGATTTCTTGGAAAACCGGATCCAAACGTGTTTTTTAAGCGTTCGACGCAATTCCGCTTCCGTGGATTTTTTTTTTTTTTCGCGGTCTCGTCGGACGGAATTCGCGACGGCTCGCTGCACTCGTGCGCGTGAGCTGCGTTGGTGCGTGAGGGCGTGCGGGGCGTGGGTTTTGGGTTTGGGAAGAAAAAAGACCCCCAGATTTGGCACATTTAGCGATATTGATGTCATGTAATTTGGTGAACTTCACTGAAATGTCATGAAAAATGAAAAAAAAAAACTCCAAGATTCCTCAAATCCCGTTGATTGCGGCCGTGTCGCAGAATACGACTGTCCTCTCGCAATCTTGAAATTCTCGAATGACAATTCATGGCTGAACAGAGTCCTTCTTCCCTTCATAATGAAAGTAGGAAAATAATATATTACAGCATTATTATTATTTTTAGTATTTTCCTTCGTTTCATTCTCAATGGAAAGGAAAAGTCCATGTTACTTCAATAATTGGCGGGAATTCACCCCTGAATATTAAAAACGCGGATTTCGGCCGCATCCCCGCGCGAATGTGTCTCAACGTTGCAAAGTGAATTCTCTTTAATTATGCGATATGGAGAAATATGTAGAAATTAATAATTAAGATGGATTAATGATTAGGGTGGATTTTTTTCCGAAGCCATTTTCATTTCCGAGTCGGAAGTACGAAAAGAAGGCACGGGTGAGGGCTTCGTTGAGTGCGGCGTCTGGCACGCATGCCGGGCATGCCGGCACGTATGCGCGCCGGCACGTAGAGGCGAGACTGGGTAATAAATGCCAGTCGCCGTCGACTCCGACTCGCCGCTTCTTCATTTGTGTTTTCATCATTTTCCTGCTGGAATAACTTTTTTTTTTTAAGATGAATGAAGTTTATGATTTGTGTTTACGCATTTGTGGGTGGCAAAAAAAATTCCCGAAGTTCGTCGCATTCCTGCAAGTGTTGACGAAAGCCGGCATGCACAGCTGGACACAGACGCACACGCGGACCCAGACAGACACAGACGCACAGACACAACAACCCGGGCAGCCGCATCTCTTAAGACAATAGGAGGCTGTGAAAAAAAAACGTAAAGGCAGCCCAAAAAAACGCCCTCTGCCTCTCCTAATTTAATTTAACTAATTACATCGAGGCTGGAATCCGAATCGCCATCATTTTAATTTGGAAATCAAGAATGAGATCATTCCAAAATGAAATCACGATTCGGGAAAGAATCCTTTGGAAGCAGGACGAATTAAACTCGAAACCGAATTTTTTTCAAATCGCAACAATTGTGCAAATTTTGTTAATTTGTTTTCCTGGATCCAGCGTCCAAGTGGTTCACACGGATAAATCAATAATAAATTAATTAATTAGCAATTAAGGAGCGAGCCCATACAAGAGTCGCTCCACGTTCACCTAATTTCCCCCGTATTTACCCGAAGGGTATTTTGAGAGCGGGGGAAAGAAGTTAATCCTAATCCCCGATTTTAATCTGGAGCTCGTGGGAAAGGACTGGAAAAGGACTGGAAAAGGACTGGAGCAGGCATCTTGAGAAGAGATAAGACTGAAAGGTGAAATTTCGTTAAACCTAGTTCTCCTTCGCGCCCCAGCGCGAATGTTTATATTCTTATATTTATATTCTTATGTTTATATTCTTATGTTTATATTCTTATATTTATATTCTTATGTTTATATTCTTATGTTTATATTCTTATATTTATATTCTCATTTATATTCTCATCGTCGCGAGAGGCGTTGGAGCAGTCCGGCCCCCAAAAAATCGGACTTAGCTTGGGCTTAGCTTGAGTTCTGTCGACGATATCGGTGATGCGATGAACGTCTCAATCGTGGTCTCGGTGTTCGCGTTACGTCTATTGTCTTCCATTATTTTATTTCGTAACGCAAGGCAGGAGTAAAGAGGTAAGTGCAACAGAGGTAAGCAAAAAATAATAATGTTGATATTAATAATAATAAAAATAAAAATGGGACAATTCCTCCAAATTATTTACCTTGGATTAATAAATTTTGTTCGGGAGAAGATTGAAGAAAGTCCTGAAAACCTTTATCGTTCGAATGGAATTCCAAGGTGGGGAATGGCGTGATCTAAGTCTTCTGGAATGCCTTTTTTTTTTTAAACGTCTCGCGGAACTGGTCGGATGCAGTTCGAGATGCATACCGAGAAGCGAAGGACTTGCTCCGAGGCAGTGCGAAATGAGATCAGAGGAGATGAGGGGAATCCGGGTGATCCGTCGGGATGATCGGGGGGGGTGGACGAAGAGATGAGGTGACGTGGATGCTGCGGGCGATGCGACGACGATTCCTCTGCGCGAGCCAATGCGTCATGTTAGGGCCCCGAAAACAAGTTCCGGTGTATTTGCCTCGAAGGCAGGAGAGAGACTGCGATCTTGTCGGCCGTGGAGACTCGGCGTGGTGCTGCGGTGTCGTCGAGGCAGCGACTTCCCGTGGTGACGTGGCGAGGCTGGGGGGAGGGGAGGGGGGGGAATGGGGGGGGGGACCTGTGCCTACTTGAAGATTTCGGCGTGTTATGGAGGGCGGGGGTTCCAAATGTAGAAAATAAGGACGAATGAGATGGAGGGTTGGGTGTGGAACTGGGGAAATGGAATCAAACTATCGGGTGTATTCCAAAAAAAAAAACGGAATTGCGTGGGAGCTGAACCTTGAGCACCGAGTATAGTCATTGTGGTACGAGATGCGATTAGTTCCAGGTAAATGGTACCGGGAAATACGTTTTACTTGCATTCGTGTGGAATTTCTTCAATCGTGCCCCCGAAGAAAACGATTTTTTCTTTTGACTTCATGACTGAGTGACCTTCTTCAGCGAACCTTCAAACCCGATAATGAGCAGTTCCCCTCTCCATCAATCTTTCCCCCCCCCTCCTTCCACCCCTCTTTTCGATACCGACAACGAACATTCCCAGAAACGGCCGGCAACGAAACGTTGCGCGTTTCGGGGAACCCGAGCCATCCCTTTCCCCTTATTTTTTCCTCTCTCGACGCTTGAGGCTCGCTCCTCGGCCGACCTTGAAGCAGACGCCTTTCGTTTAGAGACTTTCGCCGGAGCGGAACTTCCCCCGCGGGGACATTGCGCGGTGCCGGAAGAGAGGGATCGTGAAAGCATCCGAGGACGCCTCCATTCCGTGCCAACCCGCTTTCGGGTCCAGTCGCTTTTCTTGTCGCGCTCCGTGAGAACTCCCTTCGAATAGGGCTCCGACGTTTAAAATGCTCCGTATCGGTGAGTTCCCGTACTCTTCGGCTTTCGTGGATGATTTCTTGGCTCTTAAATTTCTCGTTTGCTAAATTTCTCCCGTGCTTTTCTAAGGGTGCATCGCATTGATGATGGTAACCATTTCTGGTATCCCGTTGGACGAAAAGAGACAGGATCGCCTCTTGGTTCACCATCCCGCCGAATCCAACACCGTTCAGTTCCATCCCGAAACGTGCTTCTGTTCCAACTCTTCTCAAAACTGCACCCTAACTTTCAGACATCACCGACTCCTGGTAAGCACTTTCTTTTTTCTCCATAACGGAAGTCGTTCGACCTCGCCATCCATTATGTCACCTCGTTCCCTTTCTTGGAGTCCCCCCCCCCTCCCCATCAAGGTTCCTCCTCGACATTGCACAAGCGCGAAGCCCTAAACAAGCCTCGTCCCCCTAACCCTCTCCCCCTTCCAGGACTGGATCTGCCAGCCCACCGAGGCCTATTGCTGCCCCCAGCGCGTGGAGGCGCCTCGGTGCCCCTGCCACCCCCGAGACGACTGCCCCCCGGCCCTCATGGACTTATCCTTCGCGCCCCAGTGCCCCTTCGGCCAGGTGCGGTGCTGCATACCGGCTTCCACGAGTCCTTCGCCACCCGCTCTTTAACGTTTTCGATTCTTCGTGGTCGTTTCATTTCTCTTCGTGAACGATGTGCACTACGTTTTTGTTTGTCGAATGCGTCTGACGTCGAATTGTGTAATATACTTGGTTTTTTTTTTACTCGAGTTTTTTTTTTCCACTTTCATTGCTTCCATTCATCACTCCTCGACGAATGACAGCTTGGGCTCAGGAAGCGAAAGTCTTCACGAATGACGGGAGGAAACCGGAAACGAGATAGTCATTTCGAGCCCCATGTTTCCCTTGGGAGGAAAGTGAGAAATGAGAACCTGAAAGACCTGTCCGTGGACGAGAATTCGGGAGGAAATTGGAAATTACGAATTCCGATCTTCATCGCGGGACCGACGATGCAACGTGGCACAAATAAAAGCGTTTTAACAGAGACCGAACGAAGAATGGAGACGTGAAAGTAGATTCGCATGTCACGTCAAGCTCAGCTTGTCCGACTGACAAATTTATGAGAGAAAAAATCTGAGGGCTGGGCCCAACTCCTCGAGGGGAATGGAACCGTCTTGGAAGCTATTACAGTGAATAAGAGATTCGAACTCGGCTGAGTTCCTTTTTTTTCCTAACAGTTTGATTTCATTTAATCAAGTTCGTTTTATCGCTGATTGGGGGTACAGGGAAGCATGAAGGGACTGATTGAAATGCTCCACCCACACAGAGGCGGGGAGCGACCTTCACTCTGCCCGCACTAGATGTCTCTGGGGGAGACCTCGCCCAAGGGGAGGAGAGCTGAAGGATCCGTCAGTCGTTCCCGCCCTCCTGTCGAGCGTGCTTCGTCAGACATGCGAGGGGAGCGGGAAATTGATCCCTTCTGTCGGAGGTGTGCTTGATTGGAAAGGATTCTTGGGTCGCCTCAGGAATTTTGATTGAATTAAGGGGAGCAACATACTGTTCGCTGCCAGAGGGCAATACGGGAACCATCTAGGTTTATCGATATCGATGGGCCAATTATCTCCATCGAAACCCTGGAAGTCGTCGGAATTATAAACAAGCGGATCAACATCGCCGCTGCTCGAAGAGGAGCTGGAGATTCGAGATAACGAAATTCAAGAGTACTTATCAAATGTGGCGCTAGATCAAAAAGGATAGGTCACAATTTCACATGTTTGCTCTTCAGCGTTTCGTCGGCGTCAAGGAATTTAAATCCCCCTTCATCGACAGTCTGCCCCACCCCCTTGGAGCATCTCCATCCTCACCTTACAGATTTTCTCCAGCCAAGGTCAAGGTCAACCAGTCGAGCGGCGCAATCAGATAAATGCGGTCGGATCGAGTTCCATTCCATCGATCGCTGGCTGCTCGTCAGATCATTCAGATTTTTCCCTTCTCGTTTCTTTGCCCGTGTAAACACCGGTAACGAGGACTCATTTCCCGCGTTGCAGAAAACACGGAAGAAACGACTGTCTCCCATCCTTCGTTAGATGAAAAAAAATTTCCACCTCTTGGAAACGTGTTGTGTCCTGATTGCACGTTTCTCCATTTTCAGAGGGTAGATTCCTGATCTCCAGTTTCCCAGCTCTTATTTCTTCCTGTTCAGACATGAAGCATTAGTCATTAGTTGAAAAGCCTCAGTATGTGTTATTATTTGCAAAATCTGTTATGAACTCGAACGTCCCTGGCAATGGGGGTTGATCGCGTCAGCAGCCCACCCTTGAACCCTCTCCAGCTCCATTGAATCATTTATCGACGGGCTTCCAAAATAGAACACACAGTACTCCGAACGGATTCTTACCGATGCCCCACACAACGGAAAAATAACGCGCTCGCCCTTCTTGGCAATGGAATGCGAGATGAAGCCAAATTCCTGCTACATTTAGCATGGGGTCGCCGGCGCGTGCTGGGAGAATTTCAATCCATCACCGATGTGCATTCCTAAGTATCTCTTCTCGATTGTCGCCAAACGCATTCATCATTATCATGGCTGATGCGAAGGACTTTAAGCTTGCTCTTAAAAGAACTCAAGCGATTGGTTTTCTCTTGTTTATCTTCAGAGCTGTCTCTCTCGGCTCCCGCTCTGTCCTTCCTCTCGATGGAGAAGCACGCTTCTAGCAACACTGCCCTATTAGTGCATCACTGTAATTTAGATCCCATGCACCCGCAACTTAGTCCGTAATCTCTCCTGAGGAATGAAATGCCTTAGGAAAGCCTACGGCCAGACCTTCGGCTAACGGTCTTTAAGTATTCCATAGATTTCTATGGAGGAAAGAGCCTTTTAGCTAAGAAGCACTTTTATCTCGCAAATGAAGTTTCAGCATTTGGGCCTAAGTGTACGATGTCGACAGGAGTTTCCTCCTCCCATCGTAGTAGTTGGTATTTCCGCATGAATGAGTTTTCCTGAAAAAAATTTCCAAATATCATTGCTTATGTTGCTTTCCCTGACATTCTCCGAAATTCTATAATCTTTCTTAAATATTGAGACGGCATCCGTAAATACCCTATTGCCTCGGAAAAAGCAATTCTCGGAGTTCATTCGTTGACTGAGTTCTTTGAGAGCACTATCTGGAATCCCATCGGGAAATCTGTTCTTTAGCTACCATATCCTACATATGTCCTCTTCCTATTTTATAGTTCTGAGACATGGGCCCGTGACCTTAGTCATAGTCGAACGTCATTGGATTGACTCGTGAAAACGCGAGCTAAGAAATCATTGCCTGACTCACCGCCTCGTCTGCGCACGTCGGGACAGAAGCTGGCTCGTAATGCTACTAGATCTCCCATATATTACTCCATCGGTCTGGGATGATGTCTCAGTGGGTGCGTGAATTTTCGCATAATCGCAACCACTGGCCTATAGGTGGGTGAACATTTAGTGTACGTCGAGCAAAAAAAAATACTCTTCTAATTGCCTTGTGGGCAGCCGTCTGTAAGTCTCTCAATACAGTGGCACATGGGAAGGTAGACCACAACCCACAGAAAGGGTTATAGCAATGACTTTTGTGATTTGCAAGTAGACGCGCACTAACCATAACAATGTGTGTTGCTTCTATGGTGCATTGAAGGAGGTAAGGGTATCTTTCCACGAAAGAAGTGATATACATTTTAATCTCGCGTTAAAATGGTAGAAATTCATTTGCAAGTCATTGTGTGGTGCCAGAGAGTGTATTCTTGGAAGGTCAGTCGAACATGCCCGCCGCCTCAGTCACTCCGCTGTGCTCAGTGGTCCACTCCTGGCCATTGGGCCCTCGAAAAGTGCGAATGGGTTCATTTGGTTGTATTTTTTTCCAATTTTGTAGTCTTCGGAGTCATACTGCATATGGCAGCCTTGGTTCCAGACCTTGGCCTAACTGAAGATCTGGAGAATTGTCCTAACGTCGGCATTGCGTATGATAGACCTTGGCCTAGCCTTATGGATGCATAGGTCTGTTATTTCTAGGTCAAAGTTGGGATAAACCTCAGGCCTAGGTCGATGTTCTTGCGTTTTGGGAACTGCACTTCTTCGTCATGCACTGTGGCGATCCAACTGATGGTTGGAGGAAGGCAAACTTCTTAATAGGCCTATGTGTCAGTCGTTTATGATGAGGATTGAATTTCGAGCAGATCAACATCATGAGGAATGATTCGCACCCCTCACACAAGCACTTGATTGTTTGGCTGTGACCCAATAGCCAGTATGCAGTGGTTTTACTTTAGTTTCATGCAAGTCTTTGGCCTAGGCCTATCTGTAGGTTTGTGTAAGCTTCGCCAAGCCCTATCCCATCGCTTGCCAATTTCTACGGCATGAGAAGGAAGGCTGCTACCCATAGAACAAGTAAAAAAATGATCTAGATTAAATGTGGTAGGCTTGTTAAATGGAAGTAGGGTGATTGTAGCATTGAAACCATAATCCCTATGTGACTGTAACCACTGTAAACACAGCTTGGGCATTAGTCTCTACTGAAAGAATTAGACTTCCCTTTTTGAAACAGCTCTAATGTCATCTTGAGCAGGAATGAAATTATTCAGTCCTAGGATTAACTTAAAAAAGTCATTCAGTGTATTGGCCAATGGGGAAGCAACTAGCTATTATCTGTGAGGCCTGGGATCTTATGTTAATTGATGTTATATGATATATTGATGACTCTCATTCCAGTATGGGAAGCAAAGCTCAAAGAGTTATGGAGTGAAGTAATTCAAGAGGATAGAAGAATGGAGATATGGAGTGCAAACGAACAAATATATATTTTCATTTGGTAGGGATGGTAGCAATTGGGGTTTAAGGATGAGAATTCTGATTATAAGGGAGGGGGAGAGGTTTCTCTCTTGCCAGCCTTGTGGAAGGGTGAGATAGGGCCCTTCTGTTTGATAAGTAGAGGTATTCTGAACAGATTTTGGGTCTTTATTACTGAGAAATAGAAAATGTGCCTGAAGGGTGCAGCTGAGGAAGGTATGTCAGTTATTTTCTTACTTACTTTGTGTTTGTCTCCCTGACAGATATTACACTCCCTCACCACTGTGTGGTAGAGTTTGTTTATGAGGTGTAAAACTGGTAATATTGGTTTCATATGTACATGTAATTTCAACTTACCATACTTGCTTGTGAGTGGCATTTGAGGTTTACTATTTCTCCCAATATTCTTTTACCTGTTTTGGCTAATTTTTGCTAGAATAGATGAAATGCTTAACATCAGACCCTAGATCTATTATATTACATTGGGCAGAATATATAGTATGATCTAATGCTATACTACAGAATATCTCATTTTCTAACCACTTAACTTAGTGGCACAATGATGTAGCCCTGATATTGAGTTGTTTCCTTAGGTCTTCAGCTCAGTGATTTGGCTAATGCTCCCTTGAGGTTGGCCTCATGGTTGGGGATCAAGTGCAAAGTGTTTGATTTTATGCTTGGATTCTGACAGTTCAAATGATATGAAGTCTGATCTCAGTCAGGCTCAGAGCTTATTGTTGTGATAGTGAAGTCCTTCCCTCATCTTATCACATCAGACAGATATGCTACCTACAGCCACAAGCAACTGTGATTCCTCTTCCAACAACGACACTCTGTCAAAATGCAGGGGTATCTTCACCTCTTCTCTGCAGAAGGTATATAAATATTTAGCTGTATGGGTACTTATTTACTTAAAGGCAATTATTGGCATTCATTATGCATCATGGCTTTTTTGTGGCCATTTAGGTCTTGGAACAAGTCCATCCACTTCTGACAGCAACTCCACATGCATTGGCACATGTTGAAGGTCTTATCCTACAACTGCTAGAGATTTTGTGTGCTGCTCCTTCTCCTCATACTGTTGCAGACATAGAGGAACGGGTGCAGCATAACTTCCCAAACCCCCTTGATAAGTAAGTTTTCATTTGGAATATTGAATTAGACCTTCAGCAGGCCTTTCCTACACTTCTTGCTTATAGCAGGTCTAGAACAAGTTTTGCTGTATGCTTTTGTAGATGGGCCATTAGAGATGCCAAGGATGCATTGGAAAAGGGGAAAAAGAAAAGCTCCTTGGTTCTTCCTGTTGACAAGGTCCATCACCTCCTGCAGAGAGTGAGTTCTCCATATGTCAGACACAAGATAGGCTTTTATAGTTGACCTATATATACAGCAACAAAATATCTTGGCCTAATGGGTCAGGTATACCAGTATATATATGTTTGGATGTGTTTTTGCTTACATGAATATTTGTGTAAGATTTTTTGCTGAATCCTTGCATATGAATTGTTTAGGATGTCTAAAGTAGTCTTACTGAAAAGGAAAATGCTCTTGAGATGCATACTTCAATTCATAAATGCATAGTTGCTCCGACAATCATTCTATTGTTTTACATTGTAATTTTTATTCATATTGGCAATTTAGGACGTTTTTTTGGTAACCAGGGTTTGACTCAATGGGCATAATAAGTCTGTCCAGACCTAAAGGGTTGAAGTTATCACAATCTTTGGGGTGCTCTCACATGTAAAGAGAGACTGTTTGAACAGGAATAGGGGAGTAGAAAATAGTTATTAACAATAAATGGAACCAAAGTCATGAGCAATGGTGTAAGAACATGCAAGGTTCATATCAGAATTGTTCATTTATGAACATTTCAAGCAGTCTAGAGGTAAAAACAGAAAGAATTGAGTGATTTTTTTTTTGTTTGAGCATTATATTATTTCACTCCTTGACATGTAAGTGAAAACTGCCCCAACTAAGCAAGTAAACTTGACTGGATTTGTTAACAGCATATCTTACACTGCACAGGTATAACACTTTTATGCAGATCCACAAAGAAGAAAATCCGTCCTAGGTTATAATTAAAATTGATTTTTGGTAAATGATCCAGACTAGATTCCTTTGGATTAGAAAGGGGCAAGAATCTTCCATCGATTGAAAAATGGATGCAGGTGTTCAGTTTTCCTGGCATGGCTTACCTCTCTTAATCTTTTTATGAATCATGATCAATTTCTTTAATTGTGCCTAGTATGTCAAGATGCAATAATTCAAGTGCATTTGTTCTATGGCAGGTTATAGCATTTAAAAAAAAGCATAATTCCTAATGGGTACATTTTTCTTAGTCTAAGGAATGGATGCAGTGCCTGGTGAAACGTTTTGTTGTTGAATATGCACAATGTGAAGAGAAAAAGTTACATGTCCATGAATATATCAATGTTCAGCCTGTGATCAGCGTATTTAGATGCCTAGAAAGGCAAGAATGGACAGTATAAGCCCTATAAACTAATACACTAACCAATAAATTGAGAATGTGAAAAAATCTGACAGAAGCTGTGTTATATGAACGGGTAACATCCTAAGGCCCAGAAAACAACCATGGGGTACCATGGGTCAGGCTGTTTATAGCCCTTCCAGCTCTGTTTTTCATGTCTGCTACATATCATCCATCTGAGATGCCAGGGAAGTGTAGTTGCAGAAAGAGTAGTCCCATCCAAAGTGCAAATTGTGTGGACGTTTTTCTGTAGAAAACACAATTTCGTTTTTGTTGACAGTGACGTCTCGATTTTTGCTAATTGTTTCTGATTTTTACTGAAATTGAATTTGGGAGATCGGTAGTTCAATGCCTGTGGGTGTGAGCTACAATCTCATCTTACTCTGGTTGTAATATTGATTTCATTTCAATGGCTCCTGTTGGAGCACGATGAGTCACTCTATTTGGGCGTGATGGGTCATAACTCAGTGCGCCAAATGTTTCCTGATAGTTGCCTATGCAGATCAGGATTTCCTTTGCAGTCTTTCACTGATCTAATAAAGCGCAACGAGAAGCGGAAGACTGAAGGGTTCAACATCAGCAGACGTGATATTCTTGGACGTGAAACGAATATTATTTAATATCGTATATTATTTAATGGTTCCTAATTTTTCTAGATAACTTTGATGACGGCATCAGTATTCAAGAGTTTCTCCTCCTGTGGTGCAAATACTTATTTGCGTGATGACTTTGGGTCAACTGAAGTTCATTTTAGCGATAATTATGGAGATGATCCATCATACCCCGGACATTGATCCATGATGCCTCATTTTAAAATACGACTTTATCTCACGACACTTTAATTTAAAACACGGGATTGTGCAGGCGATGTGAGTCTTTACACGCAGGGCCTACCTTTGCTTCAGAAGAATAAAAGTGCCTAAGTTGCAGGCCCACAAAAAAGTGACCCATGGTGCCCCATCCTTCCCAATGCGTTTTGGACAAGTTGTTGATCTATGACTTCCCTATGAAATATTTAACATTCGCCAAATTTCGTGCATATATTACCTCCATCAAATGACTCCGCTTCAACACTGCGTTTTTTCAAGTGATTGGATGCTCAAAAATAATGAAAAAATTAGCATCTTGTTTATTTTAACACTTCCGTATTATTATTTGGTGTTATTAAGGCATAAAGCCAAACTGTAATTTCATTTGTTAGAACATTATCTCCAACATGTCACTTTCCCCGTCACATTTAACTGCGAAAGCCCCAATCAGTACCCTATATAGCTTAATGGAAAGCGCCATGTGTACTGTGACGTCAATGCAATAGTCGTCCTTTCATCCCAGCCAGGGAAATAATGACGCGTGGACAGCGGAAGCAAGATGCTGCTCGCTGAATTCTGTGCCGTATTGTGGGGGTTCGATTGTTTGATATATGTCTAAAATTAGCTATAGACATATTTTAGGACTTAATGTTCTGTAGATTGTTGGCTCTTTCAGTATTCTAATAGTTTTAGGGCTGAAGAAGAGATGATACTTGTGCATATCTGTGCTTGCTTAGCTATGTAGACATTTCAGAATTGTCCAATCCAAATATGACATATGGCCGAATTCCCTTTGCACCTTCCTGCTGCAGTATTCTCAAGATTTTATCATACTATTTCATTGTTTAACCCTAGCAATACAAAAGGGAGGACGGGCCTACGAGACTCACAACTTAAGTATATAGAATATATTTTTTATACTCTTATTATGATTTGTAAATAGAGTAATATGCCGAAATTGTCGTTATTTATATATTTTGAATATTGGGTCTCCGGCCCCCCCAGTACTCCGCAGAACAAAAAACAAACAAAACTTGGTATTGCTATGGGTAATCTTCTGCTTAGAAATGGGGAAATCCAATGGTAAAATCAAAGACAGCCGATAGACCGAAGAAATCTCGAACAATATGTAGCGAAAAGGGAACCCCGAACAAGAAGTATTCGTCAAATTTTAAAAAGTGCAAAAAACGAAAAAATTAAGCTGAAGTGAAAAAAAAATCCTCCCATGAAAATTTGCAGTAGGGATCCTGTTATGAGGCAATAAATCACGGATGCTGTTCGTGAAGTGGTTCCAGCTCTTCAGAACCGTGATTCCCATGGGAAGTTTAATGAGGGACTTTCGATAAAGGGAAGTGGGAAAGGATAGGATACGACTTCCTTTCTCACTGCATCCACGTCTATGTCCGGATTGCTGAGAATCTGCTAAATGACTCTGCTATCTTAATGAAGAACGACTTACGCGCATGATTCCAGGAAGTGAAGGAAAATCTAGCCAAGCAAGATGTGACGAGTTTTTCTCATCTGAGATCAACAGCCAAGTCTTCCATTTTTCAGGTGGAAGGAAGAGGGGAATGGTTCTGGCTTCAAAATGGCACGAAGAATGTGAATGAAGTAACTTAAGGGCAGATGATCGTCTTATGATGCGTTTCTGCCGATGGCTTCATGCTCAAACTCTTAGTCATATTTCCAGGGGTCATTTTCCAAAATGCAGTTAGTTTTCTCCTGTGAAGCCAATGTTGAATTCCCCCCTCTCAAAAGACAGGGGGGAATTCGACATTGGCGTCACAGACAACAGCTGGATTAACAAGGAGACCTTTCACTCCTGGGTGGAAAATCACTTCCTAAACCAAGGAAAGGAGAAAGGCATACCAGGGCCGTATTTGGTATTCATGGATGGCCACAGTTCTCATATGAATCTTGACGTCTTCCGCTTGTGCGAAAGGGAGGGCATCATTCCCATAATTCTGTCTGTTCACACAATTCATATTCTGCAACCTTTTGACCTCTTGTAGCATTGTGTGCTCCCAGAATATGAGCGGAACAACACTGGAAAGCCAGTCTTAAAGAATTTCTTCACCTCTTTGAGGAGGCTTTAAGCTGGTGTGACAGGACAGAACTGAGTTTAAAGGAGCAGATTTACTTCTCTTTAACCAGCAAAGGCCAAAATACAGTACGTTGCTATTCCAAATACAGGTCAAATTGGAATTCTCGAGTCGGCTAGATTTAGAATTCTCGACCGTGACAGAACGGAGAGAGGAATCAGCTGCTTGTACGCCCAGACCCGAAATCCTCCGAGATCAAGGGTCTGTCATTAGCTCGACTTAGCAATTGAATGTGAATCCTCAGGGGTGCATTTGCTCGTTCACTGGAAATCCTTTCCCATTTGAACACGTATTAAGGCCCCCACCCTCCATCGTCGAGAAGAGCACCATGAGAAAAGAGGAATGGCGTCCGTTCTGTTCTCAGGAAACCTTGGCCTTGGCCAGGATGTCCTTAAATATTTGAGAAAGGAGGGAAAAAAAACCCCATAAAATTTCGAAAATCAAGTGCAGCCTATTCTTGCTGCAAGCATCCACTTGGCAATCGCGCCCGAATGGGTTGGAATTCCGCTCTCGAAAATGCTTGAGTGAGATGCGACGTATGCAAGTGAATGTGTCACAAGAGGCATCACAAGAATGCCCTTGAGACGAATTCTAGGGACGGAAAAAAAGTCCGGGATACCAAGTTCCTTTGTTTCGTGTGTGCAAACACGGAAGATTAGACTATCCCAGCAATAAAGATTCAAAGGGATCTTCCTGCAATTTGGTTCTTTTCTTCCGTATACTAGCGAAGCAATCTCAAGTGTGGAAAAGCGCCCTTTGTCCATAGATCCCCCCCCCCCCCTTCTTTGTCTAACTCAGGACTTTCCTGTTTTCCGTCTTGTGATGCATGGAGATGTCATTTGTGTTTTCATTCGTCAAGGTGCTGTTTTGTTCATAATACGGGAACGTCGGGTTAAATTGAGCCGTGGTTTTAATTACCAATTATCACAAGAATGGAAAAGCCTGACGATGAATAGCTTCGCCCTTGGAAGGGCGGGGAGAGCATGCAAGTAGCGAAGTTACGTAATTCTCTGAAAAGAGTTGCGGCTCTAGAAGGGATGCGGAACAAATCGAATGCTGATAAGAAAGGGGGTCTCGGGAAAAGTGGTCTCTCGACCTACCAATTACCGGCCTTCCTTACCTGTCTCAAGTCCGTCTGATTCGGCTTTTCCCCACGTTTTCGGGAAGGTATAATTATTATGGCTCGGTGCACGCGAAGACCGCTACCTCCTGTCAAACGAGGGGAGCAACTGCTGGTCTGAAGTCTTCGCGGGAATCTCAGTTTTTCCCTACCTGCGTTTTGTTTGGTCTGTTTGGATGAGTTTGAAAATTTTTGGTGCAAAAGGCAGGCATGTCCAGTATGAACTAAATTTGACTTCATGTGACTAAGAGTGGATTAGACTAAATATTCATTTTTCTTTCAAAATTTTCGCAATGACTCAGCGAGATTTGAAAGTACTGAATCGGCGGTTCTCCCCGAATACGTCTTAACGAGGTTAGACTGTAATTAAGCTGTAATACGGCTCAAATGAGGTGACTTGGCATTTACACTTTTTTTTATGGCCTTCGTTAATTTTCCCTCCATTTCTCAGGGCTTGCGTGATTGTCTTATGTTACGTATGCTTTCACCTGAATTTTTCCTGACAAAAAGTACCAGAAATGAAACCAGTGGGCATGACATTAGACTGAGTAGAATTACAGGAAGTGCTGAATTAGCTGTCGGTTCTGGTAGGTGAAATTCACCAGTTGACTCGACTTCAGCATAGTATTGGTAAAGGTAATGGTTGTATCTCTCGTGCATGCAAAAGATCATTCCATGGACTCTGTGAACATGAATATTCCTTTTATGGTGGAATCACTCACATTACCATATTTCTGCATCAGATATAATACTGGTAGGTTATGCTAGTCCCCATGTGAGTCTTTTGATGACCCTAATTCATTTGGAAAAGGTCCAATGGGGAAGCTTTTTTATGTCTAAAGCCATGCATTTTATATCTTTCTGTACAGGAATTACTGGGATACAAAGTGGATTACCAGGTTTCCGTCTACATTGTGGCTGTCCTGGAGTACCTTGCAGCAGATATCCTCAAGGTGCTGATTTGGAACCTTTTACTATTATGATCCTCCTTGAGAAAATTCTTTGGAAGTGAAAGGGCCTGATATATTGATTTTCATTTCTAGCTCGTGGGAAACTATGTGAAGATAATTCATAGATCTGAGATTTCCCCAGAGGATATTGAAGTAGCCATGTATGCCGACAAGGTCCTCATGGACCTGTTTCATCCTGAGGGTGGTGGTTTGACTTCCCCTTCTGGTGGACTTCCACTTCCTGAAGAGAGAGCCCTTGAGGAAGCTAAATCTTACGATCAAGTTGTGAAGGACCTTATAGCCCGTGAGAAAATGTACTTACGAGAGCTCCATCTTGCAACTAAGGTGTTTCGAGAGCAGATCACTTCCCTCAACCCCTTCCCTGAGGTGAGAATTGTATTTTAGCTGGTCTGCTTCACTTCTGCATCTTTGGCTAGCACATTTATTATCATTTCTAATGTGTCTCCAATTCTAATAAGAGCCCTATTTTTGAAAGAAAAAAGGTCAGATCCATTGATTCAGTTTTGAGACCTGAAGATATGCACTCCCGTATTGGTACTGCTTCCTATACTGTTGGACATTTTCCAGTTAGTGTCTTATCTAAAACATGCAGGTATCTGAAAGCTGGAGTAAAGCTTTATATAGCAGTGGAATATCCAAAGTGAATTTGCCTTTTAGGATGCAAGTTTTTTGGCAAGATATTTGACATTTGAACAATGAAATGAAAATTAAATATGGGAGAGCTGAACTGAGCATGATAATACATCTTGCTTGTCATTATTTTACCGGAAGATCTAAAAACATTGCACATGTGTAAAGAACTTTTACTTCGGTTTAATCTGTTTAGTTAAGTTTTAGTGGTGTTTTCCATCAAGATAGTATGAATCAAGAACTGAAGCTTGTATCTTGATGATTATGTTTTCTGCATTATTTATACTTAGTAATTATCTTAAATTGGACCTTTCTAGAAAAGAGAAGGCATCAATGACAAACTTCCAACAGAGTGATAGGATAAGAAAACTCGGGGAAAATGCATCATTGGAATTGGACACTATTGAAATAAAAATGAAAGTAACTTTGTATTTAATAGAGGAATTTTTTCAGGCTATTTATTGACAGAAAACTCAGCATCCTAGTCAAGTGGTTGGGATTTCGAGGAAAGAATTTAGGTGATAACCTCAAGAAATCCATTCCTGAAATTTCCTGCTGCACATTTTTCTCAGCTTTCTATTCACAGTCATTAATGAGGCTGGGCCCAAGTTTTCTAAATGTGAACTGTATTTTCACTTTACTTTTTTTGCCAAAAGGTAAGTGTGATGTTGTGAAATGAGACTAAGTGGAATATACTGAATTTGGAGTATTTCTCTCCTACTCTGGTACTGGCATCAGTGGTTAGAAGTGAATATTAGATATGAATGCAAGGAAAATATTGGTTTTGATGCAATGATTGAAATAAGGGAAGTTTTAAAATCTTCATCATCTCTTTGTATCTCTGAATTTCAGTCTGTGGACAGAATCTTCAGCAACGTGGATGATGTAGTTGAAGTGACACAGACCCTATTGGCATCATTAGAAGATGCAGTGGAAATGAGTGAGGATTCCCATCCATTGACCATTGGTGCTTGCTTCGAGGATTTGGCTGAGGTTTGGATTCAGTTCTGAAGTGGATTCAAATCATCATTTTGAGGTTTGGATGTCTGGGTTCCATAAATTCACCTGATTTTTTTTGCAGGCTGAGGAGTTTGATGTGTATGACAAGTACATTCGAGATATTCTTAGCCCCAAGTGCAGAGAAGAACTGGACAAACTCCTTTCTCGGCCCGATGTGAACACATCACTATTGAGTGGTGGACATGGGTTTCGGGAAGCTGTTCGTTATGTCCTTCCGAAACTCCTCCTTTCACCTGTATTCCATCTTCTGCTCTATTTTGACTATCTGAAAGTGAGTGCTTGCTGCTTTGCATATTTCTCTAAGATATATAATGTCCTTTGAAGATGCTGGATTGTTGTCCATGTTCATGCAAATTTGTTGTCATATTTGTAGATTGCTCATGATTTTTATTTTTTTTTCAGGCCTGTCTACGCTTGGCAACTGTAGAAGATGACCGTCTGAGTCTGGAGCAAGTGATGTGCTTACTGAATCCACTAAAGGTGGAGGTGGAACGTGTAGCTCCTTCACTCTCATGGTCACTAGGGTGAGCACAGCTTGAAGTGAATTTAACTATATATAATGATATATTCCCTCAGGATTGTACCTCCACAGAAATCCATGTCATATGCAAACATATTTTCTCTGGATTGGAAAAATGAATGTCAAAGGATGCAGAATTGTTGGTGTTTTTTGGTCTTTGAGATCAACTTTTATTTACCATTACATTTTGATGGTCTATTCAACACTTCAAACAAATGCAGTATGTATCCTTGGGTACTGTTTCAAGGATGAGTAATGCATTCTTTATTAATTCTGTATGTATCATAAAAGTGTTTTACACATATACCCCCCAAGGAGAATTCCCTTGCTTCATTTGTGAGGGTTATGATGATCCCAATCCTTCAAATATTGACTGATGGCTTGTTTTACTTCACAGGGACAAAGCACTGTACAGCTATGGCCGTACAAGCCGTCAGGAAATTTACAAGAAAATGGCGGATCTTCAACGAATGGTGGATGGTTGGGACAACAAAGACATTGGCCAGTGTTGCAATGAATTCATTGGAGGTATGTTGTCCTCTTGTCCCTGTTTTCATGTCTTACATGGTATTTTTTGGAATTATATGACTTTGGGATGCTTTCCTTACAATTTGAATGCAGAGGGGTCACTAGGAAAGGTGGTGCCTGGGAAGCGTGCAACAGAACGCTATGTCTTTCTCTTTGATGGCCTTGTTGTCCTCTGCAAGAGTAATGCCAGGAGGGGATCTGTGTCAGTAACAGGTGGTCCAGCTCATGAATTGAGGATCAAAGAGAAGTTCTTCATCAGGAAGGTGGAAATCCGGGATCGTGAAGACTGTGATGGTGATCTTTTTTTTCTCTTCTTAAAGTTCTAAAGTTGTGGAAGTTAGGAAGATACATTGAAATTAAATTTCCAGAAGTGAAGAATGGATTCGAGATTGCTCCCAGATTTCAGCCACACACCATCCTCTTTGCCAAGAATCCAGATGAGAAGAATGCCTGGATGGCAGCCCTTGTCATGCTCAACATTCGAAGGTTTGTCTACACCATTGAATAATTTCCCCCCTCCCCCTCACTCATCGTTTATTGATTTGACAGAAGACTTTTTGCATTTAAAAAATGTTTTTCAGTAAGTCATGAATTTGACCTCCTTTGGACTGCAGAATGAGTGCTGAGGAATCTTTTACATAGCATCATGAAGCTTAGAATTTCAGCTCTCAAGTGGATATGCAAGCATTTAAATTTATTAAATTGAAAAAAAAAGAGGATAATCCTTTCTCTTGTTGAAATTATATTTCATGTCTTCACTTTTGACAGATCATCAATGTACCTTCAGTTAGAAAATGCAAAGAGATCCTCCAGATGGTTTTTTTGAGCAGCTTATTTGAGGTTGTGCAAGTATTTACTCCACTCACTTATCCTATACTTTAATTCGAAGAGGTCAAAAGCTGCGGTGGTGGTGGTCGTGGTCGTGGCTGTCACCCCCACCGCGCGGGCCTACGATGCAAAGCCATTCTGGGTCATAGGCCAGGCCTACAAGGCTGCGCCTTTCCAAGCCATCATATTATACTTTAATTCGAAGAGCCCGGGAGTTGTGGTGGTTGTCACCCCAGCGCGCGAGGCCTACAACAATGTCACTTCATGCCATAGACCAGGCCATCCACCCCTCAATGCGCCAGGTCCTTGAGGCTATGCTATTCTAGGATGGCTTGGCCATCCAACACTTATAATCATGATTGATGAAGCCAAAATAATAATGTAAGTTCTTTGTTTCATACGTCGCGCATTATAAACAGTAAGCAGATATAAGTAGGGAGTGTATGGCCGCTCAGACCGCTGAACAACAAGAGGGAGTGAAATCTGAGCTTCGGAATAAGAGAGCCGTGGAGCCTGCTGAGCAACTTGATGCAAGGAACGCAGCACTCAGGTGTCGAAAGCCGGGCGGGGGCTGCCATTAATTGAACCCGGTCCTCCTGTTTGCCGATCAGGTGTGCTGCCATTACACCACGGAATTTGGGATGTTATGCCTCTCCATGTCATCTCAATCACTACAGTCGTTTGCTGCAGCGAGCTCTGTCAGGCTGTACATTTTGATGTAGGGAGGAGGAATTTGTTTCACAACGGAAAAATGCTCCTGCTGCAACTCATACTTTACCCTGAGGCTCAGAAAGTGTTGCTCACTGGTGCTAATGTGGCGGCGAGGCATTTTAAGGATTTAGTCATTAGCATTGTGCCGCACATGCGCCAATTTCCTTCTGTGTTAAAGTCGAACAAGTTCTTGGAAATTTCCTGTTCCAGAATCAGTGGTGTCTGTGCCATAAGCTTATGCTTATAGCCCATGAGCTAATCGGTGATGCAAGAGTATCGAATGTGCTGGGACAACGAAAATAGCAAAGTAGTCTTGAGTCTCATGAAAACCTGCTAAGCCGAAGCGTTCACAATGGCGATTGTGGCAATGAGCTCGAATATCATGCTGAATGTGTTTAGGAACAAAATCTCCCCCTGTACTGTAAGCTGTATGGGCATAAATCTAATGAAGCGGCTCAGTTCCGAATAAGCAATGCGATGAACAGATGATGTCATGAAGACGTTATGCTCATAATAGACTATTCAGATTTCCGCCTATTAGACGGCCAGCGTAGCGGCCGCAAGCCGCTAGTAATTTTTAAATCTTTGGCTTGATGAAATAATTCACTTTTTTGATAAAATGTGTTCTACTTGGAATTGGCTTGGCAAAAGATGACCAATCATCTATCATGTATCATGCTTCGTTGTTGCACAGGCTATCCTATGCAAATGAGGCAAGCTGAGTATCAGGATCACCATAATGCAGGTCTTACATCTTTGTGCCAAGTGTTTATTTAGTTTCATTGTCAGGGATGTAATAATTGTGATTGTTTCTGTTCATCACTATAGGCTAATTCCAAGTGGAGCACAAATAACCTGTGTTTCATGTGTAATTGACATATTCCTGTTTACCCCTTCATGTTTTTCCCTTATTCCCCCTCTCCTGGCTCATCTGCATATGACTAAACCTACATTTTGAATGGAGTAGGAGTAGGAGTAATATAATTGTGCACAGATATTTGTTTGTTTTTTTACACTCAAATCTCCTCCTTGCAGTATGCTGGATCGAACTCTAGACAGCCTTTTGTCTGACATGGAAGCCCAGCATCCATTGCCCCTCCCTGATCCATCTGTTTATCGGTTTTCTGAAGAAGATGGCCCCCATAATCTCATCCTGGAAGAAACAAGACGAAGCCCAGTTCCCCTCATCAAGGTAAGAAAAAATACTTGAAAAGCTATCCATGGTTATTGATGACCCTTCTATCCTGTTTCCATGGCTTGAATATTGGGAAATACCATCCATATGTTTTCAGGGTGCTACGCTTATCAAGCTGGTGGAACGGGTGACCTACCATCTGTATGCTGACCCAACCCTTGTGCGCACATTCCTGACCACGTTCCGTACATTCACGACTCCTCAGCAACTGCTGGACCTCCTAATAGAACGTTTCCAGATCCCTGAGCCTCGCCAGGTGACTACTCGACGAGAAATTGCCAAGCGTTTTCGTCGCGAGTATCTTCAGCCTGTGCAGTTCAGGTAAGCCTATATTTCTCAGTGTTTCACTGCACTTATGTGTATGACCTTGGAAAGTTTCTCAATGGAGACCCATTTGCTTTTGGCAGGGTTTTAAATGTGATTCGTCAGTGGGTGGATCGCCATTTCTATGACTTTGAGCAGGACCCAGAGCTCTTGGCCAAGTTGCAGGGCTTCCTGTCTTCCATTCAGGGGAAAGCCATGCGTAAATGGCAAGACTCCATCTGCAAGATCATCTACAGGAGGGTAAGTGGATTTTGTTGAAGTTATATTCACTCATTGCTCTTAAAAACTAAACACATATTTCATCCAAGAAGTAAGGGCTTGCACCAAAAATGTTGTGACTACATCAGGATGCAAGGCTCTAAAAATTTGCATTAATGCAAATTCCATATACAGTTGTCAGAAGTTATCAATTAATTTATTAGTGGACACAAAAAACACCAAAACATTACTGTAACTTTAAAGACCATGAATGGGTTGAAATTTGGCTCAACATGAACTCTCAGTCAAGATGGAGCTGGAATGTTAGAGGCTATTGGCTAGGAAAAGGGATCTGTATGGGTTTTTATTAGGAGTAATCTCCTAGCTTGGGCAGGATCAGTTTGGTGCTTTGTCATTTTGTGATATGGAGGGCTTGGATGCAAATTCAAGCCCCTGGAATTTCAGTTGATAGTGTTATAAGCATGAAGTGTTATAACTGGTGCACATTCAGAATATATTAAGCTCAGGCCAGGACTATGTCTCTGCCTATGCCTATTATTAAACTAAAGCTTGAAAAATAATTTTTGGTTTCACCTGACAGAGGCTAGATAGCATCTGTGAGACGGATGAAAACAATGGAGTGAAACCTACATCAGCTATGAAGACTGCATTTTATGTGCCATATACTTGATGTAAAATGAACAATATATATTCGGTCAAAGTAAAGCTAAATTCATGTTTCATTTTCCATAGCGTCACATTGCCCTTGTGTTTAATACATTTTGACATTACACATCCCTTTGAGAAGGTACACTTCACTTTTACTTTCAGCCTGACCTCAGAAAATTTTTTTCTAATTTTTAAACTACTAAGGAGATTCTGCTTGCTGAGATGATCAAAAGATTTGTTTATCTTGCGTCTTGGCTGTTTTATATCAATTCACACAAAAAATTCTCCTATTTTTTTCCTTTTAGGGTTGGTAGCACTTTGTTACTATTTAAAATCCAAGTGGGGAAATTAAAATGGCTACCTACTATTAAAATTAATGGGTTCATATAGACCCATTAATTTTAACTGAACTGGACTGGAGAGGGTTCATAGTTGCTCCCTTTCATTCCTCCTATAGGATCTACACTGATTGGAATATGGAAGCTATAAATGTATGCTACTGATTAACACTTCACCACCATGTCAGTCTCTTTTGATTGACATGACATGCAAAATACTTACAGCAAAATTGATATAGCAGTAAAAGTGTTAATATTGCTTTAGTTAAGAATAAGTTAATGAAACTTGAAACACTGATATCCTAAGAGTTTATCTATCTTATCTATTTATTGATGAAAAAACAAAATTTGACTTTATTGATCATACTCAAAACTGGAAGTGTGACTTGTTAAATTAAATTAAATTCTTCATCCTGAGTCCCATTATATAATCATAATCAGCAGTATTCCTTCACTTTTGATCAACAAGTTTGGAAAGTCAATGTCTTTTTGTCTGGAAGTTGGTGATTGCCCCAAGAAAGCCTTTATTAGGGATTAGGGAAGAAGGTGTAGCTGAGATCCCAGAAACTGCTGAAGTGTGATTTTTGAAAGCACCACAAAATATGATTTGTCTCCACCATGAGCATTAGTTATTTGTAATATTGTTTTCTATAGCTGGATGGCTGGGATGATCAACGAGAGATCACCTTGGACAGGTCCCCACCCCCCATCGAGTGGCATCTAAGTGTCTATGAAGAAGAATACAATCTCCTTACTGTAAGACAGCCTGAAATATAGTAGCTCTTCCAAGTCTGAAAGGGTCAAGACTTGAAAGAAAACCTTCTTCATTGTTTCAGCTTCATCCTATTGAGCTGGCAAGGCAACTAACGTTGCTGGAGTTTGAATTGTACCGAGCTGTGAAACCCTCTGAGCTGGTGGGTCATGTATGGACCAAGAAGAACAAGGACCTTGCTTCCCCAAATCTCCTTCGCATGATTCGCCACACTGATAATGTATGTGTAGTGGTTTTCTTTACTATTTATGTGTGGTAAATTTGAGAATGCTGATTTCCTACAATAATTCATGCAGACTGTGTATTATATGGACTCTTAGGTTCATATTTGAATTAATACCGATATCTCTTCAATGCAGATGCCTACATTCAAAACTTTACTTATGCTCAGAGAGACGTGACAATTTTAAATATTAAAAATACCAGCTTTAATTAGGATATTGAGAGTTTTCTGGTTCAGAGACGGGAATTGTGATTTCATCCATGAGGCCCTGTCCACCTGTGTGACATTTTGACTAGATTTCAATTGGCTGAAGTGTTTGGTTCTGAAAGGAGTAGTTTTATCTCACCTCAATAGAAATAGAAATTTCTTCTTACATGATAACCATTACCTCTTCAGGAGCTAAGATATCTTCTCTGGGATGAGTCAGTGCCCTTACCTCTATAAATTTATGGGAAAGACTTCAGTATCATCATTTGCTTGACAGATCACTCGCTGGCTGCAGAAGAGTATTGTGGAGATGGAAAATCTGGAAGAGAGGGTGGCAGTAGTAACTAGAGTCTTGGAAATCATGATGGTTCTCCAGGATCTCAACAATTTCAATGGAGTTATTGAAGTTAGCTCAGCCATGGACTCAGCTGCCATTCATCGTTTGCAGTTTACCCGTCAGGTATGATCTCTTTCCATCCCTTTAAAGTGCCACCTGACAGAAGGTAGATATCTTCATTGTATTTATGTATGTGGGCAGAATGTGCCTGTGAAATACTTAAAAGCACTGGAAGATGCAAGAGAACTGAGTAAGGACCATTTCAAGAAGTACCAAGACCGCCTGCGCTCCATCAATCCCCCTTGTGTCCCTTTCTTTGGCCTGTATCTGACCAATATCGTCCACATTGAAGATGGGAACCCTGATAAGCTAGCCACTCCTCAGGGTGAACCAGAACTCATCAACTTCAACAAGAGGAGACGAGTGGCTGAGATCACAGGAGAGATTCAGCAGTATCAGAATCAGCCTTATTGCCTATCTCCAGAACCAAAGATCAGGGTGAGTTTCACAGACCATGGTAATATTGCAGCTAGATAGTTTCATGTCAGGAGTACTGATGTTACATGTTAGATCTTCTTGTATCCATGCTTGTGTATATAAAAAATACATATACTGTATATTGTACATCTTGAAGGAGGAACCATTTTAAGCATGAACATGCAGCTGCAAAATGCCTTTACCAAAGTACTCGTTAGAACATATTTGCAGGCTAAGGGGAGGCAAAGGAAAATCATTTTCCTCCACATGTAAGGTAATTTTTCTTAAAAATGGAAAGTAGTATGTCTTTAAGTATCAATTTTCAAATTCTCACAAATGATTCATTAAGATGCATTATATTCTATAAGCCATAAATTGTTGTTAGTTTCCAGTACCTGCATCAGATGAACTAGATGAGGTCATATCAGATATCAGCCTTAATTTTCTTATCTGTCTATTCCTGCTTTCTTTTCATGATGTTCAAATTGAACCATTGAACAAATTGAGAATCTGTGTATGTTGTCTCATTTCTCAAGTCAGGTACTCAAATTACAAATAATAATTATGAGGTTATTAGTTGTTATAAATGTTACATGGCCTTTGTCACTTTGTAGTATTTCCTTGAAAATTTGAGACCATTTGAGGGATTAGAAGACAAGGAGATTCAAGACTACCTATATTCCAAGTCCTTGGAGATTGAGCCTCGTAATGTGGATCGACCCCCAAGATATGTATGTGTTTTTCACCTATATTCATTTCCTCATAAGATGCATTGTGGTTCCAGAAGTAAACTATTATGCTCTCTTGTGCATGCAGCCACGAAAATGGCCCACACTACCACTGAAGAGCCCTGGAATCAAGCCTCGCCATCTCCCAGGGAAGACAGCAGCCCCATATCCACTATCATTGACCTCAAGCATCAGTGATCGTTTGAGCCTCTTTTCAACAACATCCATCTCAAGACTACATAGCTTGGCAGGAGATGACAGCATCTCCTCGCATGGCACAATGAGTGATATGACTGACATGGGAACGATGACAACGTCACCTTCTGTGATCACGCCCCCCACCCCCTCGACGCCTCTCACCCCTCCTCTCGACACTAGCATCTTTGCTCCGGTGCTCATTGGCCATCCCGGTTAGAACATTTATATACTTTTATATGCTTTTAATGCATGTGTTCTAGCTCTTGGAACTAAGTGCACAATCATTGGTTTTATCAAGCTTCTTTTAATAGAAAATGCGAATGAAATTGGGTGATGAAATATTAATAAGTATTCAGCTGTAAGTATCAGAATTAAACATCTTGCAGATGTGATGACATCTGTGACTATTGTAATTTTTAGCTGCATGTTACCATAGTATGTTAGTAATTGGACAAAATTAGAATCAATTCTGTTAGACAATTATTCAAGATTTATTGATGATGTTACTCGCTCAATATTCTTGTTTTTATCTTGAAATGGGCATTCATATAGCAGCAAGGAATTACCTTTAGCCATTGCACCATCTGAAGTTAATATTTTCCCCAATACTCCTTATATCATGGGTAAAATACATGATTGTGCAGGATGGGTTGCTGAATGAGAATCAATGTTTTTGTCTTCATACTGGGACAGAATTTGGTGGCCCATCTTCGCCGGGAGGGATGTCGACAGGATCTTCAGTGCAGTCGCCACGCGGAGACAGAGACGATGATACTCCACCACCCTTGCCCCCTCGAAGGAGAGGGAATGAAGCCCCTCCATTGCCTCCAAGAGGTGTGAATAGACTAACCACCCCTCCACCACTGGACACCCATTCACAAGTTCCATTGCCGCCAAGACGCACTTCAGCCTCAACCCCTCCTCTCTTCAATGGAATGTCTCCTGGCACACCCACTGGTCTGTTCTTTTACCATATTTTTACTTTAAATTTTAAATTTGTTTATTTTTTCACTTCTTCAATGTCACTTTATGGCTGGGATTTTGTATCCAAGGATTTAGGCATCCTTTGGTTTTTTTTCAACTAGAGAGAGTGAAATTTCATTTTACAGTTTCATTGTCTCTTCCCCTTTCATTGGGCAAGTCTGTTGAATCGTTGCCTTTGACTGAAAGCACTAGAAATTCTTTTCATATGGGAAGGGAACCAAATTTTGAAGAAATGACCTTTTTGTTTACATATAAATCAGAAAGGGTTTATGCAGCAACTTTGGGACTTCTCCAATCTATTTTCAGGCAAATAGTTTTTGTTCCAGTTTCAGTGCTGTATAAAAATTATTCACCAAACGGAACACAGAATTTTATATATCTTGATTTTGTTAACCAAGCAGTTGTGTAGAATCCATTTCCTTGTTAGCCAGCATAAGCAAAAACAGAAACTGCAAAAATGAAATAACTGAGAATAACTGGGTGGCAGTACCCATACAAGAAATAAAAAGTTAATTGCTCACTACAATGGGATGAAAATTCCAATACAAGGATGAGTCAAGAAATTTCCCAACTTTCATTTGATTTAGGCAACCTTCCTTTTTTTTATTTCCCAGTTTTTGCTATTTTTTAGGTAGAGTATCTGACAAAGCCCATATTACCTGTTAGGATACCTGTAGATCCCCATGTATGGATGAATGATGTGTTGACCAGCATATTCCATAGTAGGTGTAGACAGTGTCACAATTGTGAGCAACAGAATACATTCACTATCAGTGTCATAACATTGGGGAACTGATGAAAGGGTGGGTATTGACATGACACTTCCCTGGAGCATGCATCAATCCTAGTTCACGAGTTTCTTGCTAAATGTTCCATTACCCTGGTGCCATATTCACTTTTCTTTTTCCATCTAGCACCATGTAACCATGTATTCTTACTTCATTCTTATAAATAAACCAAAGAAACATCACTCACCAACTTCGAAAATGTTTAGTTAGACACAACAGCACAACTCCAATAGTTTTGCAAAGGAAGAACTATAACTGTGCTTCCAGCTGTCATAGTGATACAGGCAAAGGTGGATTGATATATCAGGAGACTACCCTTAAAGAGATGGGAGCTGATTTGTTGTGACCTATAAGGTAAGGCTTGGAAAGAAAAGTTCAGAAACTTTTTGACTCACCCTTGCAGAATACCTTTGATTGCAATAGAAGTGAAAGGACAGGGAGACAAACAACATTGTATTACGACATTTTCATCGTAGGGTCAAGCACTCCACGGCATGGCCCCTTGTCATATGGCCCCATAGATGGAGTCTCTCACTTCATCTACCCTCCACCAGTGCCACCAAGAGGACCTGAACTCCCTCCCAAGACGTACCGATCATAATCTCTGTTCATCATCAGCCTTGATGACCAGCAGATGTTTGTTTTTTTCACATCTTGTTTGGTATGGTGAGGTGCCTCACTCCCTCATTCTCTCCCATCCTTGTCATGTCCTCCTCCTCTGCCATCCCAGCTGTGATGTGTGCCCTGCTTGTCAGTCCTGACTCTTAAAGTTACCATGGGGTTTACACAATATGGCCATTATGTTCCATCATTCCTTGAGACTAAATTCTATAATCCTCATTCAAACCAGGGGCTAGTCATCATGATTACCCTGTGCTTTGGATCTTGTCTATATATTCTTTCTGTCCACTCTTTTTTATTTTTTTTCCAACCTAAACGTACTGCAGCTCCATTCTTTGCTTTCTTTGTATTTGGGTAGAATATTCAGAACCGAACTGAACTTACAAGGTATTGATTTCTGCAACCATGTGATGACGTAGATTCTGTCATGTACTGTAGCTCTCTAGCTTTTGTAGCATGTATTCTTGAAGTTGCTGTGATTCTCAAATGGGGAATTTTTCATTGTCTTCAAGATTAGATTTGTTTGCAAGAATGTGCAAACTACTTGAATGAAAACTCTTGAGGCAGTGATGCAGGAAGTGAAGTGGGAGAGAAAGAGAGAGAGAGACAATGAGGCAATGGAGAAGAAGTCAATGGAATGTGATATTGTCCTCCTGACGTACTTCATGAGGACAAACGTGGAATGTGCTCATTGCTCCTAGACCTACAGTCAGTGGTTTGCCAAGTATCTGTAATAATTACAGTATGTCCTGTCTGTTGTCTGATGTCTGACCATTTCTGCCTGGATCTCGACTGCTTTTTCTTTTTCAATTCCCTGTACTCAGATTTCTTTCTCTTCTTGGCTTTCTGTCATATGATGCAATTTTTTTTTACTATGGATGTTTTTTGAAGCTGCTTTTTGTTGATTTCCCCCCTTTTTTTGGATCAATATGTGAGAATCAGAAATAGAAGATGGTATGTAAAAAGTGGGGGTAGTGACTCATTCAATGAGATGAGACTGCAGCCTACAGAAGGAGAGAGAGAGAAATGAAAGATACAGTATTGATCATTTCACTTTCCTGTGTTTCATTTATTTTTCCTTCAATTGACTTTGTGCAATGGGGCTTTTGCTACACTTGCTATTGAAGTTTCAGGGTTTCTTGAAGTGGGACCAAATGCCCATCCTCCCATGCTGATTGGGATGGAGTGGAATGATATGAAGTACAACTCACAGCAGCTACATTCTATTTGCATTTTCACCAGGTCAAAAGCCATGGACATACACTGACTCAATCGTGTTGAGAGCTTCCCTTTCATGTTAGGAAATATTTGTTATTGAGAAGAAATGGAAATATTGAGCATTCAGATAACTGCTTCATCTCCCCTGTGTCCTTGTGCAGGGTGTGGGAAAATAAGATCAACAATTTCTTACCAAAATATCTCCTCACACTGGACTGGTTTTTGTTTTTTGTTTTTTTACTTTCGTTGTGCATATATGATTAAGTTTCCAATGAATTCTAAAAATTTTGTCGGAATTTGTTAGACCAAAGCAATACTATCATCAATTATTCAAAAGAAATTAGGAATAGAGAATGAGCAAGAGATTCTGCTAGTAATGTAGTAGAAGAAACACACAAGGCCTCATGGTCACAAAAACTGTAGCAAACTCATCTTCCATTTAAATTCATTATTTGGGCTGGTCATCTGTGGATGGTTTTAATGAGCTCATTCACAATGAATAGCAGATGATGCAGTGAATATCAATCCAGTGAGTTTTCTCAAAGTTCATTCAGAATTTCCATTGGTTTAGAGAGAACTTGACATGAGGACTAAAACCATGGCAAAGAAGACCAATGTATGTTGACCAATCAGTGTCTGTATCTAAAGACTCCTTTTTGACATATTTTGCCAAATTTATTTATAATATAGAAAGTCTTTTCTCTCCTACAAGGTAAGTTTTCCCAAAATCATTTGATATTTTAAATTCAAAGTGATTGATCTTTCTTGCCATGCCTTTTAGTTCTTCTCTACTCCTCTGTAAACCAAGGGAAATTCTGAATGAACTTTGAGAAAAAACTCTGGATCTCTGCTCATGGATTCAACTGGCACTCATCAGTGGCCATGAAGGACAGTACAATAGTATTTCCTCCACTCAAATACCAGCAGGAGCTCTTGGCCATTCTCAATATCAAACTTCTTTTTAATGATTGCTAATAGTGTTGCTTTGAACCAATAAATTTGAATGGAAGTTTGAAAATCAATTGGAAACATACTCATGTATGCAGTGAAAGTTTTGTAAAAATAGCTCCTGTGTGAGTGGAGATATTTAGACTAAAAGTATTACTTTTTTTTCATACCCTGTATATTCATCTGTTTTCTCCAGTTTATTAAACTTTGAGGCAAGTGATTGAAATCTTGATTTAAAGGTTTCACAAGGGAATAAATGTGAAAAATGGGCTACAAGACCCTCATAGTGCTGGGATCAGGTGGTCACACAAAAGAGATGCTGACCTTAATGTCTGAATTAGACAGGAAGAAATACTCTCCCAGAGTCTATGTTGTTGCAAGGACTGATGCACACAGCAAGGAGAAGGTCCTGGAAGCTGAACGTGGACACAGTGGACAGTGGTCGATGGAGATCCTCCCTCGTTCGAGAGAGGTTGCCCAGTCATACCTCACATCCATATTCACTACCCTTGTTGCCATTTTTTGGAGCATTCCATTAGTGTGGAGGCATCGACCTGACCTGGTTCTCGTGAATGGACCAGGGACGTGCATCCCCATCTGCTTTGTTGTGTGGCTTCTGCGAGTGTTGAGGATCAAGAGGTGCATGATCGTCTTTGTAGAAAGTGTCTGCAGAGTTCAAACCCTCTCGCTCTCGGGAAAGATCCTAGAATACTTTGCCGATGATATTCTCGTCCAATGGCCAGAGCTTTTGGGTGTCTGCCCCAGAGCTAGCTTCCTTGGCAGGCTTGTGTGATTTGGGCAATTGCAAGATTTTTCATTTTGATCTGGATTTCCTGGCTCTTTGGGAAGAAAGTGCCTCATGTCATGCATGCATTTCACTTTTTCTAAATATTTTACTGCTTGAAAGGGAAGTTCTCAAACACCCTCAAGGAAATTATTTTCCTTGGAGCTGTTGATTTCTAATTGAATTGCCAATATGGCCAATTCATTTCATCGCTTGCACCTGAAAACATTGAAAGCACTTAGTAATTTGCATTGAAAGACAATCCTTTGGAAATTGGATGCATGTTCCCTTTGTTTCACTGCAGTTATGAGATGACTATTGTGTCACTGCAAGAGAAGGAAAACTTCAGTACAGATAACTGACAAGATCTGAGATTGGTTGGAATGAGATGGAATTAACTGGTAACCTGGTGCTTTTGTCACAGTTGACAGTGTATGTTATTACCTGTACCCTCTCCATTTGTGTCTATGTGCCACTTCTCATCCATGAAAAACAATTTAGGTAAGTCTAATGCATGTATTTCCATCAGCCTATTGAGAATATCAAACTCTGATAATTCAATGGATCTGTGACTGTGTGGGCTTTATTGTGACTGTGATCTGAATCTGAATTTTGGGTCAGTTGCCAGTCCATCAAACCATATTAAATCTTTGATCAATAGTGCCAGTCATGAACCAATGATTACCCAAATTGTTCGATTCATAGCATGATAAATACCAGTGAATATTAGTATCCAATTCCAAATTAAAAACTGGGAGCTCTCCAGAGCTACTGTTATTAGCTCAAAATTGTATGCTCTAGCTGTGGAAAAATCTAAGGTCCATTTGTCTCCTTTGATTCAGTATGCCATACATGGCAAGGCTTGGCAGTCCATCCTGCCCCCACTTCTCTTTTACTGTTTTTTTTTTTACCTCAAGAACTGTATATATACCTCCTGGATGTGAGGAACTCTTGTTTTAACTCTGGAACAAATCAGATGGAGTTCCAAATTTCCATCCTTCAAATTTTCTTCCATTTTGGCCTTGCTTTTTTGGTTGAAATTTTATCAAGTTTGTACAATTTAACACTTCATAGGGACTGCTAGGTCAGTACCAACAGCTTCTGATTAGACAGCTGGCTTTTCATTGCTTCATTCCCAGAAAAAGAGGATTATATCATGTAATCCTTTGTGTTTTTGTGACAAATTTTGTCATTAGTGTTGAGCAAATATGCTGCATGGATTTAAGATGTTCATACACCTTAAAGAGCAAGATGATGCTTAAAATCATGGTTCTAGTACTCTTGAATCAAATGTATCTGCTCTCAGATCTGATGTATGTATATCTACTTTTCATTCATGCAGAGGGCATTGCATTCTTTTCTCCACTGGTCACTGGAATGAGGAAGATGGAAAGTTCCTTGCATCTTGGGCATCCCAATTCTATTGCGTGTGGAGCATTTTTGTCGGGATTCTCCTGTTCGGTTTCTCATGCGTCCAGGTGTTCCGCTTTGCGAAATTCCTTCACTTTGGTCAAGACAGGTCGGTGCCTTGAATCCTTATTCTATCTGTGGGTGCGCTTTTGACACTGTTGACCGTTGATCTGCTTGAATGCAGTTCATTCCTGTCTGCATTTCTGGACGTGGTGCTGAACGTCCTGTTGAGCGCGCTGATGTTTTCCGTGGCCCTGACCATCACGATGGGGTTCCAAACGTGGTGCTCCTACATGATTCTCCGTTTCCAGGCTTGTCAGTACGCCACCCTAAATCCCATCATCACGGATGTCGACACTTCCGGCTTCTTCATGCAAGTCGGCACCGCCCAGGTGGGCCGGATCCTCGCACGATCGCACCGCTTCTTGGAGATACGATTCATTGGTTTCAGTCGAGTCTTGGATGTTACAGTTTGGGGCATGGATGGCGTGGGCCTGTTGCGTGGGGCTGTCCGTGGCATCCATCCTCAAGCTGTGGACGTATCATCAGCGGGAGAACATGAGGCTCAGCATGGCCAAGAGCCGACAGCGGCTCTGCAAGGCCGGACTCGAGGATGCCGCCGACGTCGACATCATCCAGGCCTGAGCGTCTTCGCTTTCCCGTCGGTTTGTCTGTGATTATTTATCGTTCGCATACTTGCACATGTATTGGCTTTACTGTTCTCTCCGAGTATGAATTTCTCATGATCCCGTGCACTGGCTGCTGTTGTATGTGAGATGAGAATACAGGGCTCCAATGGCTGCTCCTATCCATCTTTGTTTCATCCCTATTGGTGTAAAGCCTCATTCCACACATTCGTGAGGATAGGAACAGACAGGTCACATCTACCATAATAGGCATATCTGCTGCAGTAGCTCGAGTCCCTCGTAGCTTTCTCTTTGGCTTTTCTTTTGATCTGATGCATTCTTGGCTTCTCTGGCATGTATGACTGAAGACCTACCATGGAGATTGTCAGAAAGACATTCTAGCTTTAAAAACTTCCTTTTACTTATCGCGAAGGAAGATTATGAGAAAGGATAGTTCTTTATCATTACGACGAGCATTCTTCCTATTAAGAAAAGTTTCCATGCCTGTCACCTGGGGCATGTTGAACCCATTCTTCTCCACTCACCCTCTTGTTTACACTTCGACCCATTTTTTATTCTCTACTTAGTCCATTGCATTTGCTAATATTTGTGTTATGTTTGGAGTCTGCCTTTTTTGTATCTCTCACTGTTTGACCTCTTTGCTGCTCTGATTTTCATAACATCTTTGTTGTACTGTCGATCCTGATTTCTTTCTCTTTTTTACCGTAAAACTTAAGTTGCTTTGGTTGGCGTCAGAAGTGATCGCTGAGGTGATGTGTCATCCCTCAACAACCTTATTGGCATGAATATCGTAGAAGAACCGATGATGATTTATTTTATGCACCGTGAGAATTTTTCTCTTTTCCCGAATTTCAAATCGGTCTATCCCTTTTAGTTGCGAGACCGTTTTGCGATACACCAGAGTACTTCGTTAGAAAGCGAACCATGGAAGTAGAACCCTTGATCTGGATGGGGGAAACGGTGGGAAGCGAGGACGAACCGACCGAGTACCTCGGCTTCACTCGGGGGGATCTGATCGTGTCGGTGGGGGACCACGTCCTCGTCAGGGGCGTGGACGAGGACATGATCGGCAAGGTGGAGTCTCTCTATGACACGAAGGACGAGAACAGCGATTGCGGTCGCCGGGCCGAGCTCACCTGGTACACGAGGGTCGGGGAGCTGCCGAAGAGGATCCTCAACGCGTTTCCGTCGCACGTTCCGGCCCTGCATTCCGCCTTGGAGGTGGTGCGGGATCTTCGCACGTTCGAGAAGGATGTCGATGCCGACACCATCGTCGGGAAGTGTTCCGTCGTCTACGCGGACGCGGCGATGGATCCCGAGCAGGTCGTCATGCAGTACGTGGATTCGTGCGATGCGGTGTACGTCGCGAGGTTCCAGTTGTCGGGTCGCGGACGGAGGCTGGAACCGATCTCGTCTTCCGTGGAGATTCCCCTCAGTCCCCGAAAGACGAAGCCGGCGAAGCAGCCCGCGATCGTCCGCATGGCAGATCTCGTGGAAGACGCGGTCGAGAAGCACGAAGCGTCCCCGGCCAAGCTGAAGAAGAAGACGGAGCTCGGTTACCACAAGGCCCAGGAGGTGTTGCACGTCTCGGCCGTGCCCGAGTCGCTCCCGTGCCGAGAAGAGGAATTCGCTCAGATATACCAGTTCGTGGAGAGCCACCTGTCGAACGGCACCGGCGGGTGCATGTACGTATCGGGCGTCCCCGGGACGGGTAAGACGGCGACCGTTCAGCGCGCGATCGCCGCTCTTCGCCGAGCCGACCTTCCTCCGTTCGACTTCGTGGACGTGAACGGGATGAGGCTCCTCACGCCTCATCAGGCGTACGTGGAGTTGTATCGCGGTCTGGTGGACGACTCGAAGGTCACCGCGGATCACGCGGCGTCGCTGCTCGAGAAGCATTTCTCGAGGAAGTCGGCGAAGAAGTCGGCCGTGGTCCTGGCCGACGAGTTGGATCTCCTCTGCACCAGGAAGCAGGACGTTCTCTACAATCTGTTCGAGTGGCCCTGTCGACCCGGTTCCCGGCTGGTCGTGCTCGGGATCGCGAACACGATGGACCTCCCCGAGCGGATGCTGGTGAACCGCATCGCGTCTCGCCTCGGCATGACCCGCCTCACCTTCACCCCTTACACCCACCGACAGCTCCAGGAGATCGTCCTCGGGCGAGTGCAGTCCCTGGGCGTGTTCGACGGCGACGCGGTCCAACTGGTGGCCCGGAAGGTGGCGGCAGTGTCGGGCGACGCCCGTCGAGCGCTGGACCTCTGCCGCCGTGCCGTGGAAGTGGCAGAGCGCTCTCGCTCCCCGACGGTCGGACTCAAGCAGGTGACGACGGCGCTGGACGAGATGAGCGCTCAGCCGTCCGTCCTCGCCATCAGGTCCTGTTCCCCCGTCGAGAAGGCCTTCCTCGTCGCCCTGGCCTCCGAGGCCGCCCACCTCGGACGCGAAGAAGTGGAATTCTCGGTCGTCTATCGGCAGGCGCTCGTGCTGTGCAGGCTGGATCGCCTGGAGACGCCGAGCGTCGGTCAGGCGATGGAGATCGCCGATCGGCTCAGGCTTCAACGCCTCGTGCTCGTTCAGGGAGACCGGGTCGACTGGCTGCAGAAGTTGCAGCTCAACGTCAGCCAGGACGATGTTCACTTTGCGACTAAGATCTGATACCGGCACGATCCCGCCCGGAAGCGAATGACAGATTTTCTCTGAAGAAATGCATCATGAATTCGTCCATGACTTTCATGTCATTCATTGTTTCTCGTACTAGAATGAAGAATCGCGAGGTATTAAAGTAGCAGTAACATGCCAGAGCATAAAGGTACAAGAGGACAAGAAAAACCCAAAGCGGCAGCAAGTAATTTTGTACCCCCCCCTTATAATTATAAGATCATCCATCCGTTGTTTCTTACGGAGCGAATGCGGATGTGCGTGCGTGCGTGCTTGGGAGTGGGGAAGGTCACGAAAGGTGTTAGTGTCATTTCAGTCGAGGATATGCCGCTCGTGTACGTGCACGAGCCGAGTGATTTTCTGCACGAAATGTAACTTGCATCCCAAGGAAGGAACGTTCCATTCCTGGCATGTCATGCCTTCAAGGGATGTCATCCCTTTCAAAGGAAATACGACTCGCGGTGTAGAACTTTCGGGTCTGTCGGTTCGATCTCTGTAAGTAATGGACGATTGCAGGGAAAAAGATGAATCTTCCCGGGATGATGTTTCATCGCGGCTTCGTGCCCGGCTTCATGCTCGTGAGGCCCATCCTGCAGCCGCGGGCATTCTCCAGGAGTTTCTGTAACTGTGCTCGACTGCAAAGGCCTTTCCTCCACGTGAGTCTCCGAGTCGAGTTTCTGTTTCCGTGCCGTGATTCTCGTACCGCTGAACGGTCTCGTCGGTTTATTGGCAGGTCCTGGGAAAGAATCTGCCGTCGGTCCGGCGGCACGTGACGGTGGCGGTGTCCAAGATGGCCCCCGAGCTGGCCCCGAAGGCCAGGGAGGCGGTCGGGCTTTGGCTCTTCGGCTGCAGCGGGCTCGTCCTCGGGGCCGTCGTCTTGGGTAATTCCCAAGTCCTTGCCGTCTCGCAAGTGAAACGGGATCCGGACTCGGATGAAACGGTGTTTTTTTTTGCAGGTGGACTGACGAGGCTGACCGAGTCTGGGCTGTCCATGGTGGACTGGCACCTCTGGAAGGAGAGGCCGCCCATGTCTCAACGGCAGTGGGTGGAGGAGTTCGATAAGTATAAGCAATTCCCAGAATTCCAAATGTGAGTTCCACGGTCCCGCATCCGAGTCCTGGTTGTGAGAGATTTCCATGTCAACAGCACTAGTTCATTCGTAGACGTTCGTACTGTTACAAATAAATACTAGGGAGTACCAGCTCGGGTACAGATCTGCCATTCCACTGGCCCCCTACACAGCTAGAATCATCTGTTTCGCCACATCCAAGCAATCCAACCTCGATATGATTAATAGCTGTTATTGGTTCGTTATAGGCCTATATGAAAAGGCCCGGACGATTAGACGTATTCTCGATGGTTTGCGAGTCCGCGTCGCGTGGAGATGGGAGAACGGTATGAAATGTAGGATGCCAGATGCGGCATTTCACTCGTACGCCTAGCAACCCTGTCGACGCGGCCGGGAGCACCCGCTCTCCCCCATCATAGTATGACAAGGGACAACACTCCGAGGGGTAGGGGAGGGTCGAAATATTACAAAGACATATGGTGGCTCGTTATCGACAACACTTACATGAGGCGTGCTTCGTGGCAGCGGAATCGGGAATCGACTCGTTCGGGGATTCGACCCAAAGGAATACGATCCCTCGACGCAACACGCGTGTCTCGTTGAGTCGGCTGCTTGGCCATGGAGGAGTTTCTGATGTGTGCACGTTAGGTGAAATAAATCATGGACAGCGACATCTATGTTCCGACCCTGTCGATGAATGGGATCCGAGCGGAGTGGAGCCTCTAGTTATACTCTCTACTTTATGCCCCTATTGTCTACTATGGATCCGTCGACCGCGAGGGCTGGAAGGGAAGTGGATGTTTTAGTGGAAGACGGACACCCCGACGACCCCTGAGTCGTGTCGTCCGGTTGCTTTGGATACTGCGGACAGACGGAATGAAAAAAAGTGCAATATCTGGCATTTCCCCGTAGTACCTATGGGAGTGGCAGATGAAAGTAAGAGGTGCGTAACGTGTAATTGGTGGGGTACGATTGCTGAAGTTCGGTGTCGGTGATCCGATTCGTTTTCTGCTCGCCCAACGATAGCATGGAGATTTGAAGCGTCCGTCGCATTTTCTTTGGTCTTCCCGACAGGAAAAACCAGGACATGAGCTTGGAAGAGTTCAAGTTCATCTGGTGGATGGAGTACATCCACCGAATGTGGGGACGGGGCATCGGGCTGGCCTTCCTGCTTCCTGCCGTGTGGTTCTGGAAAAAGAAGTACTTCACCTCTTCCATGAAGAAAAGGGTCGTCGCGTACGGGAGCCTCATTCTCGCCCAGGTTCGGTTCTCGGAAACGGTTCGAGTCGCGTCTGGGAGCGAAACTTGACGAAAGATGAATGTCGAGCAGGGGCTGATGGGTTGGTACATGGTGAAGAGCGGGCTGGAAGAAGAGCGGTTCCAGGGGCAATCCGACGTCCCGCGGGTGTCGCAGTATCGGCTGGCGGCGCACCTGTCCCTCGCCTTCGTCCTCTACACCCTGTTCTTCTGGGCCGGGTTGGACCACGTGGCGCCGGCGCAAGGGGTGGCGTCCATCAGCAGGTCGCTCGTGAGGTTCCGGGCGGCGTCGCATGCCGTCAAGGGGCTGGTGTTCCTCACGGCCGTCTCGGGTCGGTTTCCGCTCTAGGCTCTTTCGTTGCCGGCTGGGGTGGGTTCGGTGTCCGCTGGCGGTCGTGATGTCGGCCGTGTTGGCGTTAATGGAGTCCGACTCGTAGCAGATACCGTATTTACATACGGAAACCAATTACCGTGTGAAGAGTTCTCGACGATTGCCTTCTCTGGTTCGGGCTCAGACTTGTGGATTTGAAATTTCTGTCTGACGTGTGGTTTTGTCACGAAGATAGGGTACTCGAGTATTGTTATTTATATAATGAGCTCCTCGATGGATCGCAGGGGCATTCGTGGCGGGGCTGGACGCCGGGCTGGTGTACAACTCCTTTCCGAAGATGGCGGATCGCTGGATCCCGAGCGACCTGCTCGCCATGAGCCCGACCGCGAAGAACTTCACGGAGAACGCCACGACGGTGCAGTTCGACCATCGAATCCTGGTTCGAAGCCTTCCTATTAGATGCAGCTGTTGTCGGGTTTCGCGGTTCGACGATTGAAACGCTCGGAACGGTTGTCTCGACCAGGGCACGTTGTCGCTGGCTTCGGTCACGGGGCTTTGGTTCGCGTCGCGACGGCTCCAGCTTCCCGGAAAGGCTCGCGCGGCAGCGACGACTCTGCTGGCCGTCGGCTGGTCCCAGGTAATGCCTTCGGCATCGACCGGATTCATAATTCGTGGTCGTGTGTCATCGCGGAAGAGAGTTTTAGCCATTGCCTCCATCGTTTAGGTGATACTGGGGATCCACACGCTGATCTTGTTCGTGCCGACGTGGTGCGCATCGCTGCATCAGCTGGGCTCGCTTCTCACCATCTCGTCTGCCGTCTGGCTCACCCACGAGCTCAAGTGGGTCAAGAAATTCCCCGTCAAGTGAATGCTTCCTGGTGGTATCTCGTGGTGTTCCAAGGTTTCCAATGATATTGCGTGAAAAAGGTGATAAGTTCATTGTGGCTCTATTGGCCGTTTTCTGCTCTCTTTCGTTGCACTACCGTGCAGTAACGAGACGATGTGGACCGTGTCGGGTCGGTTGGGAGTTTCTGAGACGGGCGACACGTGAAATCTCTCACGTCGATCCTTCATATCTGATTTTCAAATTTGTATCCGAGGGGCTGTGTCTTGGTGCATCATGGTTGGAATACACCATGCAGCGTAGTTTTGAATGAATTGCTCGTTGTGTATTCCGTGAGTGTTTCATATCGTTCATATCATATTATAGCATGAAGAAATCTTGGCACAGACCCAAAGCCAACATGAAAGTTAACCTTGAATGCTACCTTCACTCTATGATTTGAAGAGAAACTCGCTTTCAGGTTGCCTTTATGTATGTGGACCAATAACCAATACCCTCTCTGATTCGGCAGGGGGAAGCTCCATGCACTGAGAGTCCATATTATAAATCCAGAATAGAGCTGTCGTAGTGAGAAATTACTCGTGGAGAATAAAAAAAAGAGATGCCCTATAATGCCAACAGCATTTTCTACATCTTTATCCCGATATATTTATATCTAAAAAAAAATATATATATATATATGGTCATCTCATAAGTAATGTCGTTTTTTTCTGTTTTTCAAAATTTAAATACACCTGCATCGCATCAAGTTTCAATCAAGTATATATTCCCCTTCGTTCTCTATGACTCTCTGCCACCTTTCTACAAGCATTTCAATTCCATGTAATAAAATTCCTTTGACTTTGAAGCAAAAAATGCGGACAGGTCACTTTTGATAGCCTCCAAACCATAGGCGCCGACTTTTAAAATATATTGGGGGGGCAAGTTCCTATTGCCCCTGAAATAACAATGACGCAAGTTATTCCAGGATCCATTGGGGTAGTTCAGTATTATTATGGCAGCATAGTGACGAGCGGGGGGGGGGGGGGGGGGGGGGGGGGGGGGG
>CAJPEV010000145.1:99188-184253 GCA_905338385.1 Darwinula stevensoni
GGGGGGGGGGGGTGCTGGACATGGCCCTTCCACCCCATACCCGTACGGGGTGACTAAGGGATCTCCCCCAGTTGGAGCTCAAAACAGAAAGGAAAATCATACTTTTCATTTCTTTCGCGAAGCAGCATTTTGTTTTCAATTTTCCATGTGCCTTTGTTGAAATTTTGCCATTCTTGGGGGGGCGTTGCCCCCTCAATAATATAGTTGGGGAGTCACGTGCCCCTTTGCCCCCCTGGGTTCGGCGCTTATGTGGCGGGGGTCCGCCCACTGGCAAAATGCCCATTTTGGCGATTTTGCGATTTTTTCCCGTTTGCTGCCCTCAGTTCCAAGGGTGGCAAAACTGACGCAAATGGCATTTCTGGGGTAATAAAAGAAATACAGTTATGACTGACATTAAACGTCTAAACCACTCTGCTACCGACAAATGCTGAGAGACGGCAGTGACGATCAGTCACTTGATTGCAGCAAAGTTATTAAAGATTTTGCAGTCAGTGAATCAAGAAGGGCTGAATTTTGATTGCAGTCGTTTGTTCGAATTGATTTTTTATTACATTATTTGTGCTGAGAATCAGTCCTGAATAACAGAAATATTTAATAAATGTCACTCTCCAGTAAAACGTGTGTGCACGTGAAAATAACAATTAGCAAGGGGGGGGGCTGGAGTACGGGGTCCTCAGTAACAGTCACTTTACAATTTACTATTTTGGCGGCAAATTACCAAGTTCCGCCACCGGGCACAAGCAATTTTAAGAGCGAACCAACGGCTTCTCCTGGCAGGCCTCGCACGAAGGAGGAAACGGTGCGACGCGTTCACCAGGCACTTTTCTTTCGCGCATCGAGCCGTGAGAAGGATTCCACGCAAACGCGTGGATTCGATCGAAATTGCGCTGAAATTTAGCCTTTTGCGGCACCGAGGCCATCAGCGCTGCTTTCGGAGCGACAGGCAGAGGAAACCGGTTTAAAGCACCTCACGGCGGGAAACGAACTGCCGAGGATATCGTGTCGGTGCGTAAATTCGCATCTCTGACCTCTATTTTAGTGCAAATTCCCGTGCTCCCCCCTCGACGAGATATTTTCGATTCCAAACGAATTCGAAACGAATTCGAAACAATTCGAAACGAATTCGAAACCGTTCCCGGAAGTTTGCATCTCGGGGAAGAAGGACTTTGTCACCTCGATGTCATCTGCACGATGAAAGCCGACGTTCGTTCCGTCCGTCTCTCTGGAAATATGACACTCTCGAAGCAGCTGTAAATATAAAGGAAAAAGAACGGCTCGCAATGAACTTTTGGATTCCTTCCGCTCTATTGTGGACCTAAAACGTATAATAAAGCCAAATTGCACGAAGAAGTTGGCATCATTTGAGGCCGTCAGCAAGTTTTATACGAATTTCAATTCGTTGGGGCTCTTTGAGGATCGCCAGAAAGCAGAAATTGGCATTTCTTGGTTCCCGTCCTGACAATTCTTTGGGGGAAAATGTTGGAAATTGCTCGGGCGGCGATTTCCTTCCGGTGATTCCGGCGCGAAGGGTTGTCGGCAGACATCGGCGGTCGACTCCGGCCTGGCGGGATCCGGATCGCGCGGGCACGCGTCGCGGGCACGCGTCGCGGGGAGCTTCAAGGGGTGGAGCCTCCTTTTCGTCGCGGATGAGGGAGGAGCGAGGGAAAACTTTTTTTTATCATCCCTGCAACTATTTTTTTTTCTTTCTTGTGAAGAGAGTGGCATTTTGGACGTCTTTCTGCGCGCGCAAAGTTCGACTGGACGAAAACGGATTTTTTCTTTTCTCCCGAAAGCGAATTTCGTGTGAGATGACGATTTCGTCTCATGAATCCCGTCGAATTCGAGTCACTTGCACGAGGTCGACCGCCATAAGACCGTAGAATCCGTTCTTCATTTCAATGTTTTCTTTTTCCACTGCGAAACAAACACATGACCACCAAACCACCAAAGGAAAATCACCTTTATGGACGCGAAGAGGGCGAGCAAACCCCCTTTAAGGACTCCGCATGGAAAGTATTGCAGCCAGGATGATCTCGTTTCTCTTCTCGGTAACAAAGCGTCAGAGCTAATTTTCATGCGGGAATGCTTCTTGACAAGAGACAAATGGGGGGGAGGGGGGGACGACAAGCGAAACATCGCGATTTCCAGGCCGATTGATAAACGACGAGATAAAAATGCTGACGGAAACGGGCCGGAAGGCAGATTGGATCTCGAGAAGGGAGGTTTTTCGGTTGGAGGCGAGGCTTCCAAGGTATAAAAGGACCTGGCAATTCGAAACTCTTGCTCATTCCCGCTCTGGTATCCCTTGCTGCTCGGACACCTAGAACATCCCGCGCCATGTGAGTCCCCATGTTTTCACTTTCTTGGAGATTCTGACTCGATTGCTGTGGCTGGTCCGAACGGTGCCGTCTCTGTGGAGGGAGCTCTGATTCCCGCGATCCACGCCATCTCTGGAGCAGAATGGGGACCGAGTCCATCGTTTCGCGCCACCTCTTTAACGGAAGTGCAATTCTGTCGGTGAGATCTGCGAGGATTAGGAAATGCTCTCCCACGCCATCTAGCGTTACATCTGTCCGCCTCTCCGAGCTCTTCCTTCGAAACCATGCTTAGGGGTTAAGCCATATTAGGATTATATCCGAATTTCTCTGAACGTAAGGGTGATGGACACCTTATATGGCGCCATATGGCATTTTCATGGTATTTTAATCTACATATCGCACCCGCAATCACTGAGATTTTAGTTTTCGATGCATTATTATTAATGCATTGTACAGACGTGCGCTCCTTCGTCGTCTCGGCTAGACTACCTTGACTAGAAGTAAATCCCAAACGAAAGCCGACATAGCTCTTTCTATATGAAATTGTACTATTGTTTAGGTCAGACTCTGGACTAGGAATCTTGTTCGGCGAAATTTTTCGTAAACCGAAGCGTTTTCGAGATGGAGAAGCGAGGCAGCCCACTGTTGACAACGGGAGCACATGGCATTGTCTCCCGTCTGCTCCTAAGGACCTCAGTATGGTTAAAGTTAGCGGCGCACGAGGCGAAACTGGTCGCGAATTCACGTTCCACGCAAAAATGAAATGGCCCCGAATTTTTTTTTTTTTTTTTTTACTTGGCTCCGTCTGACTTGTGGCAGCAGCAACGAGAAACAAATTGAGGAATAAAGTCATGGGCCCAATGCATTTCATTGAGAATAAAATTATTGCATGCGGTTATTAGTGCATATTATTGCATTTTCGACACGTTCAACAACGAATAACGGGATGGAGGTAATTTTTTATGCTTCTCTCGAAGTGAAGAAATAATTAAGGGTTTCTCCCGAACGGAAAGCATGACGAATAATTTCATTACGAGTGCGCATCGGCTTTTCGTGTTCTCGTGACTGCGAGAGAGAATCTTTGGGTAAAAGTGCTTAATGCATTGGGTTTAATTTCTTGCCATTCTCTTGGTAATTTGTTTACGCGAGGGGGAGGGGGAAGTATTTTATTTATGAAACTCGCACTTGTCCTCCATTTATAAGCGATATTTATATCCTTGAAATCCTTAATCCTTAAAATCCCATATCCTTAGATTTCTCGAGAGCATTGCAATGAAATGGCAATGAAAGCTTGAACATGGCAGTTTATTATTATTATTATTATAAGACACTGATTTTTTTCTGCGCGACTCCTCTTCCAGGAAACGGGAAAATTATCTTGAGAGCATATCTCTTTCCTTTTCCGAAGCAAGAGGAAAAATATTAGGAAAAGGGGACTGGGTCCATCGCGAAGCTGTGAACTCCGCTTTCCTCGCTTTCCCACGAGAAAGGAGGGGGGGGGGGGGCAAGGGGGGGGGAAGGGGGCAAGGGGGGGGAAGCAAGAGGAGCTCTAAACGGGAATAGGAGCCGAGACTCTCCGGAATATCGATCGGCTAGTCTCGCTCTGTTTTTTTTTTGGCTTCATTTTCAACGGAGTAGTTACACGTGTTGAAGGTTGGAGATCCTCTCTCCTCGCCCTGGTGAGTAAAGCGCACTTCAGAGATTACATGTCGACTTTCGCACGAGAAATGCGTATTTCAGCTTCGGGGGCAGCAGCGTCCGTAATTCGTTCCGGATTTGACGGAGGGCATCGCGAAAGTTCTGCGTCCGGCGTTATCTTTATATCGATGTGGATACGTGGATGAGGATCTTGAGGATGGGGGGAAAGTGATGGGTGTCCCATGACTCGCTTGACGCTACGTGTCTCGTGTTTCAAAGTTATTTAATATAATTTATTGTCCATTATTTAATGAGGAAGAGGGAAGGGCTCCCGCCAGGCCTTTGTTCGGTCGGAGGGAAACCAGCCTGAACTCGCACCGCCAGTCTCCAAGGTCACGAGATAAAGGCTAGTCGGGGCCCGGCCTCTCGCGCCTGTTCACGGCGCACTTTATCTCCCCAGTCGGCCTTTGCCCTCCGGACGCGGAGGAGTGCGTGAGTCGGTGCACGACGCGGAGGGGATCGCACGGCAGCAGGTGAGGTCGAGGCACGTGCCGAGTGTGCTTGAGGCGTCGGCGGGGTTTTTGGGTGGCTTTCGCGACTGGGTGGGTTTTCCGTGTCTTTTCGTGGGAATTGTTAATGAATGCGTTCTCGGTTTTATTGCGCATTGGACGCTATTCAACGTTTTCGCTGCCGTGTCGGTCTCCCGTGACTGACACGACGTGCCAGAATGAGGCAAAATCGGTCTTGCAGCTAAAGTGTGTTATCGGGACGAAAACGGCAGGATGCTATTCACGCTTCATCTAAGAGATATTGTTTTTTTTTATGACAGTGGTATCTAATGCCCTTGGATCGTAAAATAAGTAAGGAAGCTTGACTAACACCCATTTCAGTGACCCTTAGAGCAATGTCACGCCAAAGCGTAAATTGAACGTGCGAGTTTGCCGATTTGCAGCGATGGAGAGTGGAATGGACTATCTTCGCCCTCTGGGCAACTCGGAAAGCTTCATAGACGCCTGTCACTCTCAAGGGAATCTGAACCACGCGTTCGCGTTCGGCCTCGTGGCCCCCACCCCGCTGGAAGCGGGCCGTGTCGACGAGGTCGTCCGAAGCCTCCAGGCGTCACACGTCCTGTTGAACACCCGGATAGCCAGAAGGGCCACGGGGAAATGGTTCGCCAGGTCCTACGTACGGGTGGAAGTGAAGCACGAAAAAATCAAGACTGATTCTCGGTCTGAAGACCGGAGGAAGATCGTCTCGACGGCCCTCCACGAGAAGTTTCCCGTGGAAACGGGTCCTCTCTGGCGGGTCGTGTTTCTGGACGTCGGGAAGGACGAGGAAGGGCACAGGTATCTCCTGATCGTGTCCTTTCACGCGGCCATTGCCGACACCGAGACGGGGATACGATTCGGATTCCACGTGATCGATCGGCTGGGGTCTCCGCCGGAGCCTTCGCCCCGACCCACCGTGGTGGAGATGCCCCGCTCCGTGGAGGAGCATCTGGGACGCGAGAACACGGAAGTCACGTGGAGGGACGGGATGCGAGCCGCGCGCCTCGTCCTCGGATACCTCTGGGGACACTCGAACCCGTACCTGCGAAAGTTCCCCCAGCCGGCCGAGTTGACCCACGAGACGCGGTACATCGAGGACGGCCTCTCCCGCGAGGACACGACGCGACTGCTCAAGGCCTGCGAAGACGGGAGGGTGGGGTTGCATCCTTTGGTCGCGGTCGCGGGGGCCATGGCCCTCAACGCCATCGTCCACGACGGCGACGCGCCGCCCAAGGCCGTCTCGTTCGTCACGACCCACGAGGTGAACCTCAGGGAGTACTTCCGCGACCTCGAAGATCCGATCTACGGCTCGCAGATCACCTACTGCCACCTCCCCCTCTGGATCCCCCCCTCCAACGGAAAGATCTGGGATAACGCCAAACGCTTCTCCCTCCAGTTCCGGAATTTCCTCGCCGCCAAAAAGCCCCTGCAAGACATGCGGATCTACTCCCGCCTCATGGGAGACCCCGAAACCACCTTCGCGAGTCTCGCCGGCGACGTCAAATCCATCAACGAATTCGGAACGTCGGTGGTGCAGATCCCGCGGAGAACCGCGCCCGCCAACCTCCGTTGCACCGAGGTCCTCCGCTGGGTCTCCGCCGCCAACATGGGCACGCCCTTCACCCACAGAGCCACCGTCTTCGACGACCGGCTCTTCTACTGCCTCAATTACTACACGACCTTCGTGACCCCGATCCAGGCGAACGCCTACGCCGCGAAGACGATGGAGTACTTGCGGCTGGCCCTCGCGGAAATTTCCGCTTGAAATTCGACCTTGTGCTCGGCGATGCAGTGATGCCGATCATATTCAGTGTTTCGGAGATTGTGTTAGCATATAATGGGAACTCGCGGTACTCCTGATTTTGTGGTTTTGTCTGTACTTTTGGGTGCTTTGGAATTTTCTTTGAAAAGGTTTTATTCAGTTCGTCTTCCAACTAAAATTTGTGTAATCTGGAACTGCTCTTCGCTTTTTCTCCCGAGACTAATGACGTCACTGCAGAAGGACCTGGGAGGAATATCGAGGCGCGTGTCCACAATGCGAAGTGGATTCCATTGGAGATGTTATCGACGAAAGCCTGAGAAACCGGAAAGAATTCCAATGAAAGGCCGGCGGGAATGAGATCGAGGAATCTCTTGCGAACAAAATTCCATTTCCTGTTAATAAACGAAATTCCTCGTGTAAAAGAAAGAATAAAAGGCTAATAAATTTAATTCAGATGTCGACTTAGTAGAGTGTCGACATGGTAAAGTGGCTGGTACTTGTCCATAAAAAGCTTGCTAAAAATGTGTCAAATTCAATGTGAATCCATGAACCATGAGTACTTGGAGCCATACGGATGCCAAAACTCTCCGACGCAACCACCCGGTCCCACGTTAATCCAGGGTGGAACATTGCGACCCCCCTCTTCGTCACCCCATCTCATTCGGGAGTCCCGAATCCTCTTCATCGAGACGAGAGGACACGACCACCTTCGACGATCCGAGGACTCGACCACCTTCGGCGGCCCCTGTTTCGGTCATCCGCCCATGAAAGACGGCATGCCCTTTTTTTCTGCTTAACGACTCGCGGTAGCCACAATCAAGAAGTCATTTTCTGTTTTTCGCCTCGACCCCCGAAGCGTCTCATAATCCCTGCATTAATCGTAACTCGAATCGGCCGCAGGTGACGACGGAACGGATCGCCCAAGCGCGAAAATCAGGTCTCCGCCCCGAGAGCCATCTACCGCCGCCTGAGGCGAAGCTCTCGACTTCACAGCCGCGCGAATCGGTCAAGGCCCGGGAAAACGAGTCACCTTTACACGCATTTATATAAATAAATAAGATATGTATTCATTTACATAATTATATATTTATAATTGCTTCTTATGTCATAAGTCAACCGAGTTCACGATGCAATCGAGTCGAGTTTCTTTCCACAAAGGTTTTTGGGGAGAATGAGATCCTCAATTAGTATGCAACGACGAAGCCTCGCATCCTTCTACGCCATTTCCCAGACTACTAAATCCAGTTTTGAACGCGTGCTGCGCCGAACCTGCCAAATCCCGGGAGTCTCTCTCGATCCGGAACGAACGAGAACGTCGCGCAAAAATCTCGAAACACCTGTTGTCATACTTCGACCTGCAATTTAGCACACCTGGAACTTCCATGAACTTTGATTTTCGCATTCGAAGGACGAATACGAGAAAAAGTCAAAGACGTCTTCGAAAAAAAGCAACTTGTCAGGAGCCGAAAGAATTCGCATTCATGCCTCTCAACGCGCCAGATCCGATGGAGATGACAGATACCGACCTTGAAGCTGACACGGCAGACTCGTGCCGAGGAGGAAAACTTGGTTTCTGGCGTCTTCTTCGTTTCTTCTTGTGAGGGCATTTTTGTGCTTGGCAGGAGCACTGAAAATCATGAAATTTCCTTGCTAGCCCCTCCGTGTGCAGTGACGACACTTCGCTGAGATCGATCGTGACCTTGCTTTGGGCATCTTCGATTGGCAAGGGAACATGGATGGGGTGAGGGGAAAGATTATTTTTCGGATTTGAAAACCACTCCTTGTTTGGGACATTTTGGGGCAAAGGAAGTTTTTTTTTTTTTGGACTGTCACGCTGACAATCCTTATTCCAAAGTGACTTTCCCGCGGCACAGGCACAAGGATGATCATAAGATCATAATCTTGACGACCGAGAGGTATGCATATAGGTAGGGTATTCTTTCTGCTTGAATAGGAACGGATGCAAGTGTCGTAACGGGAAGCAGACGACGCGGAGGAATGTGTGCAGGCGAGTCTGCGGGAGATGCTGCCATCTGGGGTCAGCTCACTTCAACCATTCCCGTAGCCAGCCAGCCAGCCAGCCCGAGTCAGACAGGGGAAGGGCAGTCTTGTATGAGTGTTGCTTGTGTGTCGCTTTCCTTTCGTTCGGTAGTCTCTCGCCTTGCCTTGCATTGGCCTTTGCCGATGTGTCCAGGGCCTTAGGGCAGTCTTGTGTCTTTCCTTCTTTGCATTTCTCTCTCCGTGTGTGTTCGTTTTCTTCTGCGTTTCGGATGCTTTGGGAAGCTCGGTCGAGCCCTGAACGGAGCGCTATCTCAGATCCTTTCTGTTGACCTACTTCGCCCAATGGTGAGTTTCTCCCCGATCCGGAAGAGAGAAAAATGTCTTCTACTTATTATAATTAGCCATAATATCTTCCTGTTACATTTAGGGCTCGAATCTAACATGGGCTGAGTAGGTTTAGGCCTATGATAGTCTTTTGCGTATCGTTGACGACATGATATACGTGGCTTAACGTTAGGCCAACAGTATTGGTCTAACATACGCCTTTTGTAAGGGTTAGGAGTAGTTATTGTTTATCCTTCACCTACTTCATGGTCATCTCAAAACATCGTTTCTTAAGGCTTAGGTTAGGCTTATTTAAGTGCGGAGAGGGTCGCTGGTAGGCTTTAGGCTTACCTAAACTCAATAGCGATAACATGTAATTGGCCTAAAATAAAATTGCTTTCATAGGCTTAGGCGTAAATGCAAATGAACTTGGCCCTGAATTTTGATTCAGCTCATATTTGGATCTTCATATTGCTAGGGCCTTGTCTGACTTGGACATAATGATCTTCTGTTTCACTGGTATACTATTGGTGCTATATAGACTTATGTGAAAAAGGATATGATTTTCTGATTCCATCTGCCTTAGGTTCAACGCTTAAGTATTCTTAAATCTTAAGTCCAACCCACTATCATAATTTCCTTGTGGAAAGGAAAAAATTTCATCTGCCCCAGCAAACTAGTCCTCTTGACTTGACAGTCCACCAGCTCAAAGGTGTTTCAAATGAGATTGTTGATGATCATTGTAATTTGTGCTGAATTCTCCCTTTGAATATAATGCCCTTTCCAAGTCTCAGAGATTGAGTTTGGATAGCATACTCAAGATGAAATCCAATTTGTAGCTTTGGTAGGTTCATTATTGACTTGACTCATTTCTTGGGAATTGAAAGGTCTCAAAGAAGCTAAAGGCCCTATTTGCCTTCATAACAACCACAAGGCACAGCTTGGATGCCATCTTCACCCTCAGCTCTCTAGCTGGATCTATGCTGCTATTTGAACTCATGGAAAACTGATATGGATTATTACTGAAGTAGGACCAACCCAAGATCATTGCCATAAGCATAGGCTTGGCCTGTACTGGTGCTCCTGTCCCATTATTAGTGACTGAGTATATTTCTTGATAAGGCCATGAGTTGAAAGTAATTCTGTTTCAAAAAGGATCCTCCCCAGCAATGGGGAAACCTTTGACCTTGCTGATTTCCACCCTAGCAGATCTGAATTTCAAGGGCTTTTTTTTTTATGAGTGACATTGTTTTGTATCTGCAAATTTCCTTGTCCAGAAAATTAAATTCTAAGTTTCCAGGTGAACTAATTTTCTTCAAATTGCTATTGATCTTTCCAAATATGACCTTGACAGGCACACCACAGCACATTTTTCAGATCCCCAAAGTGTTGAGATGTACTTATATGAGTAGTAGGAAAAAATGCAAGCTTTCATTCTGCTGCTTCATGATGATAATGATATCATGATGCTATTTCATGGGGTTATATATAAGGGGAACAGCTCCTTTCTTTCCTTATATCAGTTCTAACTGTTTCTACAAGGAGCACCTCAGATTTTGTCTTTCTACATTGCCAAAACTTTAAACAGGTCAATGCTTGAGTTCCTGATATGGAGACCTATGCCTGTGAAAGGAGAAATGCATGATTGGATACAACAAAAAATGCTAGTTTAACATGCTTAGGTATGCCATATCAGCTTTGTTCACCGTGTGTGAGATGAAGAAGCTTGGATTGTTGAAACTTTTCTAGTGCATGTAATGGGTGCAATGGGTAACTTATGCACTCATCACTACTTTTTCTTGTGGAGGAAATTGCAGACCATGGACTCGTGTCAACTGCTGTTGTGGCACTACACTATGTCTGTTGATAAGGCATTAGATGACTTCATCTTAGTAGCATGAAGAAATCCAGAGCTACCTTTGGATGAATCCGTGGGTCACTTTTCACTCCTTTATCCTCTTTCTGTCCTTGATCCTAGGCACTGTATTTGGCAAGTAGATTTTCCAGTGAGGTCTGAAGAGGTTATAGCCTTCCTATATGGACCATGTGTTCCATGTCTCACTGCATTATAGTAATGGATTATGTGAATCCACTACTGTAATGAAAGTGGAGTACAGATGAAACCTTACCAAGTTAATGCAGCCTGATGAGGGTGAGCTACCAGCACCACATAATTCAGCAAGCATGGCAGATGCATTCCAACCTGGGAATATTGCATAAACTGACTGACTATTGCCATCTACATCTGATTGTGTTTCCTGTTCAATGGGGGATCACTTGGCAAGCAATGTCATGTGACTTGATCAATACACCTCATTCCCTGAACTGGAATTTAGAAGTCCTGGGAGGGGCCTTTCTGTCGTATGAGTAATAGATGATTCACGTTCCAAGATTTTCTCGGTTCCCTAGTGTGGTTTATCATTCACAGAGATCCAAGACAATTAGGTAGTTCAATTTTGGACCATATCTCCTCTATGTTCTTGATTTTAATATGTTTTGGCAAGTTTGATGCCATATCAAAATAAGACTGATGGAAAATAAGGAATCTGGAGAAAATTCAGTGGTCAGCAAAGGAAACCAAGAGCCCCATTCCTTTAGCTGACAAAGTTGCCTAAGGAGGCATCATGCTGTAGCCCACAACCATGGGAGGAGGCTGAGACATGCCTATGCTTTAGCATGAGCTGTTAGTAATTGGCTCTAGTATTCATCTAATAGTAATTTCTATTTGTAATTTTGGAACAACCTGTGCTTTATTGGATAAAAAAAAAAATTCCCCTAAAAATTACTCATTTTTCTGTTTTTTGAAACTTAGTTATTGAAAATATACGTTGGTAAAATAAAATAATGTAAAATGTAATGTATTCACCCTTTCCACTCGTTTGTCGTCGCTCGCCATCGGTCGTAGCGTTGCGGAAAGAAAAAAAAAACGAGTGGAAATAGGGTAAAGAAGGCACCGGTCCATTTGATGAAAAATGACTCATGGTTTTGCAAAAATTGGCCCTTGGCCACCGACGTCGCAACCACTTTTTTTTTGCTCTGTAAACAATAAGTTTTTCTTGGCAAATAGTCATGATGAATTTCCAAGATTTTCATGCAGATAGTCCTTGATTGGAAGGCTTAAAAATGATCATGTGCCTGTCTTGTGTCCACTCGGAGAAATTGGATTCCTTACTGCCCGTGTTTACTGGAATGCTACCGTCTCAGAGTTGCCACGTTTCCAAAATTGCGGAGGAAGATTGGGTAAGATTCAAGGTGTCACACCGGTCTTTGCTGTTGATCCCTCTTTGTCGTCCCCCCACGCATATGTTTGAGTATATGTTATGTGAAGGGCTTTATCGATGGCGGTGTTTGGCCGTTCATCTCACACATTGGCTAAAACTGATAGTGGCTAAGAAGGGGCCGGGGGAGAAGCCTATCCGATATTCTGTATAGTCAAATGGATTTTTGTTTTTCCCGCGAGAGCTCGTGAGGCACCGAGCGTCTTTTCTTGCGGATGTGCGGTTCGATGCCATCGATTGACGTCGCTGCCGCGGAGAAAGGATGAATCCCGAGCTTATGAATGCGGATATCTTTCGTCGAAGGAAAGCAAGAAACTCGTATCTCGGGTCGGAAGTGTAAATCCCCGGCCCCTTCGCCTCTCCGTCTTCTCGGAAATGCGAGGGGCGGTCGGATCGGATGGACGCATCCGGTTCGGCTCGGGTGTCGAGCCGAAAGGCTCTCGTGAGAGCCGCAGAGATCGAATCTAATGTAAACCCGTGTTTTCTTGGAACGGACGGAAACCTCGCCCTTTGCTCGATGCCTTTGTTTTACCCAGATATCAATGGCGTATGTATTTTTTCTTGCGACATGAGGGGGTCTGGCGCCGGGTCGCCATTCACTCGCGCACGTGTTCCCCCCTCCCCTCGTTTGCGACTTCGTCATCCGCGTCGGCCATGTGATAACCGGCAGATGGTGCAGGTGCCGGGTCGGTGGCCGATTCCGGTGGTTGCCGTCGCTAAGGTACAGCCTGAGTTATGTCGACCTTGCGTGTTTCCTCGTTTCTAGGTCTAATGGAAGCACGAATGAGGTAACCGGTGGAAAATATTCTCGATGTTGTCGGTTCAAAAATCGGCGAAGTGACTCGAAAGCCTAGTTGAATGCTCGGGCCCTGTTTATTATGCCTATGGGACAAATCTCGATAGCGTAAGCGAAGAAGACCTCGTGAGCCAACATTAACAATGGCTTGCGAGTAGGTCTATTGCTAGCCTTACAGCGCATTTAAATCCTGTAATCCGGCTATGCTTAGTATCCATGGAACGAACAATGCCATGTAGCGTAACTGGTCTCGTGTTTATCTCGGGACAATAGAAACTGCTGCAAGGAATTCGTTTATTTTATTTTTTTTTTTACCGCTGAAGACAATTTCAATTCTAAACCTGTCGTTGCCCCATGTCCTCGCCAGTCATGCCGCCGATCGTCTCACCGTTCCCCTTGAATTCCAGTCCGGGTCGAGTCAGCGAGAATCCTCCGAGTCACCTTCCAGCATCACCGGCCACAATGCCCCCAAGTTCGGGACGCTGGTCCCCAACCGGGTCTTCATCGGAGGCATCCCCCCGAACACGACAGAGGTTGAAATGGCACAGTTCTTCTCCAAGTTTGGCACTGTGAGGGCAACGAAAATCATCCTCGACCGAGCTGGTGTCTCCAAGGGTTACGGGTTCATCACTTTTGAAAGCGAGGAGCAAGCGCAGAATCTCATAAGAGAGGTAGGAAGAGATTGTGTGTTTTTTTTTTCTCTCGTCAGCTTTGTTTGTTAGTGCGAGTTGAAATTACATGCAAACTTCTCAACATTCAATTTCTTTGACTGCTTCAAGGAAGGTTTTTTTTAGGGAAATAAAATTTATATTGCCAATCTGCCTCTATTTCCTACTAATAGTGTTAATGTATGTTAGATCGGGAACTACAAAAACTTATCAGGCTCATCAGACTTGCCATTTCATTCAAGTCTTTGTAGTGGGAAATTTTTGGTGTGTCTGGTTAGTATGTTCATGTAGTTAAGAACATTTTCAGTATGTTCTTTGACCTCTGAAGAGTAGCAGTGTCTTGGTCTGTATATGCAATGTGAAGTTATAAATGTATTTCTTGATTGCAAGCGGCCTCCAGCTAAAAATCATGCTAATTATTCATAGTAATAATAGGGTTAATAAATGTCAAGTGGTTATTTTTCTTTTTTTTTTCTGTCACCTTTATGATGACTTGGTTTCTTTCTTGTCATGCTCTGGTTTTCAATCCATTCCCCTGATATTGTACAGTGCTTCTTGATTCACTGCCCAAGATACAGATTAGTCCACATCTCTGGCAGTGAATAATCTCTGACAAAAAAATTTTTCAGGTAAAGAATCCCTTGTTGCAAGGAAAAAGTAATAGATGGCATTAAATTGCAATTTTCCTGGTAATTTTTTGTGAACATGAGGTTCTATATTCCTACTGAGGAATGCAGGTGTGATAGTAACACCTGATAGGGCATCTAAATGCGAAGGGTCAGAAGAATGCTAGGAGACTGACTGACTGGATTTCCTTGACCCAGATTCAAGCTTTCCCCTTGCAGACAAGTTTCAGTCAAAGCACCACACTGTCATCTGTAGATGCACCAGTCCAGTCATTCAACTTTGGCTGGACTCCTTCCCAGGCCTTGGAACACAAACACCAATGACCTCGAGTGAATTTAAATGGTCCAGTTGTCCATGATGTACTAGTACCATTCTCCTAGATCATTCCATTTCTGAGTTTCAGAAGTTGACATTGCTCCACTTCACTCATTTTTCCTTGAAGGAATTATTGTTCCTCTGCTGGAGTTTCAAGAAGGGGTTAGATCCAATCTTAGTGCTAAATATTTAGTATCTGACTGCAAATGATACTGCATTTTTTTATTGGATACATTGAAAAACAATTTTCATTTAAAATTTTTGAATGTGACAGAGATCTGATACAGAGGGAGAATATTATACAAATCAATTTGATTTTTCTTGCTGCCATACATAGTGTGCAATGAAACTGATAGGATTCATGCAAAAATTACATTTGCAGTGCATAGCAATTCTTCCTTGAATTCCTGTGTGTGGACAATGATTTCTGTTGAAAGCGCCAGTTGAAAGACTGATAATGTTGAAGGCTAGGGCCTGATTGCTGAAACTCCTTTAGTCAACAATTCTTCAAGAGCCCATGGAGCCTATGGAGTAAAAAGAGTTCCTTATCTTGAAGGTAAAAATGCAAGATTTAATATTAGTTTGCAGCTAATCAGTCAAGTTCAGTTATGGAGCTGTAACATTCCAATTGCATTGATGAAGGAAGTTTCATTTTTATTATGCTTTTTGGAAACATTTTTAACCATCATAGCTGCATGAAAGGTTTTGTTGTTTTTTTTCTTTTGCAGGGAGATTGCATCATTTTCAAAGAGAGGAAACTCAACATTGCTCATGCCATTCGGAAGCAGGTGAGCTTTTCTTGCAACTGGGTATGTTGCCATTTTTCATTTCATAGTACTTAGAACATGGGGTATACTGGGAGTTATTGCCTAAAATTTAATATCCAGTTGAATGGGTGATGAAAAAAATAAACATGTGAAATATGCTCCAGCAACATTAAATTGTATTATATGGTTGAAATATCTCATCTTCCTTCTTGACAAATCTTTTTCATGCCTACAACCATCACCTTGGATTTGTCTTAGTCTACCTCTACTGTTGGAAGTGCCAAAAATAATCACCATGTGTGAAGGGGAGAACGAGAGAAGGGAGTAGGGTTTAGAAAGATGCTCCTCTAAGCTGGCAAAGAAATGGGGATGGGTTTCTTCTTGTTCATCGGAATTGGATGTGGGCCAAGGTTGCGATGGCTAAGTGTAGTGGGTTCTCTGCCAGGAGTCTCATGGTCCTTGTTCACCTTTATTGCTGCCTTCTCAACTACAGGTGGATTCCTTGGCCATACCTATGAAAGACCTGTAGCATCATGACATATATAGGCTTCTCATTCATTGATTCATTTGTATCTCTCATTGAAGTAATGCTAAATGCTATATGGGAATCACCAGCCTGGTTTGGCTATGTGGGTCCTGACACTGATTATAAGGTTCATGTTATCCATTGCCTCAGAAATGTTAGCATAAGTGAATAGGTCAAATTCATGACATATTATAGTCTGAAATGAAATGCATTATGAATATATAATTTTTTATGGATTGTTCCGCTTAAAATCTGCATGCCATGATGTAAAAGTTTCAAGTAAAAAATGTAGCACACAAGCAGTAACTTGAGTCACAACATAACATTTTGGGAGCAATTTAAAAATAGTGTGCCCTATTCCTCCAGGATGAAAATGTTCTGTTTCTAATACCACAGTCTTCTTCAAAAGCATACTTCCTTTGGAGTGACATCTGTATTTCCTATTCTTAAGTAATCCACCTTGAGCCTCAACCTCATTCTTGCATTTGTATAACTGAAGATAAAATATAAGGTTTACTGTCTTTTTTTTTAATTTTGTGTTCAGGTTCTAGTTGGTGAATTAGGAACATTATTGCATGGAGTCATTGTTGGCCACCTGCTGTTACTTGTCATCCTGCAGTGATTGTTTCTACATTGTATTATTCGTAATAGTATAGTACATGTTCACTGAAGGATCTGTTGACTGTCATGACCATCTTTCCTTGGGTAAATGCAGGAATATAGGAAGAGAAAGCCCAATATTAAAACAGCTGAATTATGTGAGGAAGGGGTGTGTTGCATGAGGTTGATCAACTGAGGGCATCACCTTGGGTCAACAGTCTTGATATTAAGCTTTCCCTACCTGGAATCCGGTGTTACCCCCGAGAGATGGCCATCCAAAATGACAAAGTTGACAGTAATCTTAAGTGGTCAGGTACTATACTATTAATGTATTATTATGTGATGTCATTAATGAATGCTAAGGGCTTCATTTGCTGATTTAAGGTTTCAGCCTCATGCATGTAAGTGAATCAAGTGCTTACATTTCTCTCCAGCAACCATTTTCTCGAATGCTGGAACCTCTGGCGGGAATCCCATCGGCACCAGGAGCCTTGATATGCCCAAACGGAATCTCCTACACGTTCCAGAATGGAGTTGCCATGTTCTCAAATCCCTCAGCAGATGCATATGTTACTGGGGCCTCCAGGACAGGGACCACTCCTCCTGCATACACCACTTCCCCCCCTCCTGCAACTGGGACGTCAGGGGAGACTTCTGTGAATACCTCAGCCCAGGTTGCACCCGCTCCACCCCCTCCTGCCCCTGCCCCTTATCATCCAGCAGCTATCATTTATGGTCAGCCACCTGGTCCAACTATCTTCCTTCAGCAGCAAGGGCAGCCATATGCTTACCCACATGGTGCAATGGTGAGCTAGGTCATCAATCTTGTTCCAGGTACTTTTGAAAAACTTAACATCCCTGGCAGGGATATCCAAATGTTTTGAGAATGTCGACACAAGATTAAGCTGATGCCAGTGAAAGGGTTAAGGTATTTGAATATTCTGATTAATTTTTTTATTCACTACCAGTAAGGGCTTCAATACTGTGCTGAATTCTCATGAGTGTTTCTGAAGATCTGGTTTTCCATATATTTCTTTTCTCATTTGATCCTTCAATTTGATGCAAAATCTGTAATGAAAATTGACAATGGAAAATTTCAAGTTTCACAATTAAATTTGCCAAAGATTGGAATAGGTGAATGATCATACCATCTTTCGGCCTAGGCAGACATTGTCAGCATCATTGTTTCTTGAGCATTTTTAGTGATTGTTGCAATGCCTAATTCTTTTAATTCATTCTATTGTTTTATTAGCATCCTCCACCTGCCTGGGGTACCAGTGCACAATGGCGATGGGCTCAGAATCCCTATGCGCAGGTAGTCTATTATTCATGTGCTCTTTCCCCTTTTTTTGTTCCCTTCAAGCCCAATGTCTCAGCTATGATTCTTGGAATGAAAGGGAATGTTGGTTGGTATTTTGACTGGGCAGCTGGCAACAGCATATGCAGGAGGACCAGCAGAGGCAGGCCCTTTGTGCCTGACAGCCTACCACATCACACCCAGTTATCCTCTTCATTCCCTCTAGCGTCTCTCTCTTTGGGCACCTCATTCGCATTCGGTATTGGGAAATGGCTCTTCTGATTCCAATCTGCCTCCCTTTGTTAGCATGCCCATGGTGCAGAGTCTTGACTGCTCTATCCTCCTATAGATTGATCCATATTTAAGATCTCCTTTGGAACCCTAGTAGAATTTCCAACATTTGGGTTTAGCTATGCAGGAGACACACTAGAAATGTTTGTCCCGCATGGAGTTAATTGCATTTGCAGGCTTGAAGCTAATGAATGAGTAAGATTTTGTATTAGTTTGTATTCTGATGTACAAATCTCATACATCAGGATTCTTGCACTTAAAGTGAGATTTGTATCTGTGTGATAAGTTTTTTTTTTTATCAAGAGTCAAAATGATGTTTGTTTTGTTCATCAATCCAATGAATGAGGATTAGTCACTTGGGAGGGTTGGATAAAGGAAAAGAAAGGGCAGCAGGTGAACCCTACTGTTCATGTATTAGTATTGTGTGTCGTCGCAAAGAATTATGACCACTTTTCACATCAGAACTTTGCCCTAGACATTATTTTTGACACCATGATTTTGTGTGCATGGACAGAGGACCCATGGATGACATTCCCCTGGGGGTTCTGTAGTTTTCCTATGTCCCTCATCAGTTAGTATGACCTATTATGAAATTATTTGAGCCACTGTGTTTTGTAGAAAATAGAAGCATGTACTTTAAGAAATTCTTCCTGCTGCTGATGTATGCATTTCTTTTGACAGTCTTGCTGGTCTTACTCAGGTATGAAATCCATTCTACCTTATTGCATAATCTCTGTGTATTCAACTCACATGTACTTTTTACATTAATACTTTTATGGCCTCTGTGCAAAAGTTGACTGGCCAATAGGATTTAATTTTTGGCTAGGTTTCTCTTTATATTTGAAATACCTAGTTACTGCTCTATGCATTCAGTAAAAAAAATGCACCTCTTCTACTGTTGTGGAATGGAGAAGATTGGCTTCTATCTGGCCTTGCCCAAGCACGTCTTACTCAAGTGTGTATCCTTTTTTCCCTTGCACAAACAGAGAGAAAGTATTGGAGTAGCTGAAAATTGGTTTGCTCTTCATCTCTTAGCTCACGAAGAACATAATTTAAGGGTGCTTTCAGATCAAGGCACTCTGAGCACCAGGTTTCAACACTTCACAATTTGTAGTCAGGCAGCTCCTATTACCTCTGTAGAAAATAAAAGAAAGTGAGGCCTTATTTTTTCAATTATGCTTGCTCTTTTTGTGGATTTTTGCTTTTTGTCAGTGCTATAAGGTTTCGATCTACCTTATATTGATCAATATACATTTATTGGACTTATTTCAAGGTCATTAGTAGATGGTCTTATACATGGCAGCTCTGTTTTTTATTATCTGTAATGCATATTTTTGGTGGCATATCTTCCTCTTCATTCTGAAATAACTACATCCTAAGGTATTTTAAAAATTTGAGTGGATTTTCTCTGTGAAAAGATTATTTTATTGATCACAAGTCATTTGATCCATGGATTTTCAAGAACTGTCTCAACCCTTTTTCAATTCATTCCTTTCATTTAATTCAATATTAAGCTGACAAATTTTGCTGTTGAAACTCTGCACTCTCTGTCGTGCCAGTTTGCAAGGACAATATTTAGGACTTTGGATAACTTGAAATCAACCTGCTTCTCCTTTGTGTAAGTAAGTCTGGTTTCTGCACATGTGCACAAAAATGGGATTGCAAATCTATCAATTGTGTGCCATCTGTAAGAAATGTTTCCATTTCACAAGGCATATAGTTTGAATTTAAATGTTGTTTATTGAGGCTTTCTCTTAATATCAAAGAAAAAGTTGGATACGTGAAAAAGAAATTGGTGAGAGTCTGCATGGGCTTCTTTTTAAGTGCTCCTCTTTTCTTCATTGCAGTACATGTGGTCAGGAGGAGGAATGGTTGGAGGCACAGGAGAATACATGTCAACCACACCTGTGGCCAGTGAAACCAGCGATAATCCAGGTACTCCCAACTCTCGCAGCTGTTGCTCAACCCCTGCTCCAAGTTGTGGCGGAGGAGGTGGAAATGATGGAACTGCCTCTGGCATCTCTGATTCTCCCACAAGTGGCAAGAGTAAAGCCAACTGCAACACTGAACACCCAGCAGGAAAGGTGAGGTCTCACAGAGAACCCTTGGATGTTCATATGAAAAGATTGCATTTAATTTGATGGGTGATATTTTTTGTCTTGGTTGTTTTAATTGTCTCTGTTTGCATTAAAGTAAAAATTGTCCTATGAAGTTTCCTTTTATGGCTCGGTAGACTCCATTGTTGAAATGAATCAATTCAATTCAAATAAGTATGGTGCATGCCACATGGTAAGTGATAACCTTATTGCCATTTAATGAGTTGTCATGAAATATTTATATGAGACAAAAATACAAATTAAAGATAAGTGCTTTCTGGTCAAACTAAGCAATTTGGCTTCAAACTGAAGCCAAATTGCTTAGTAAACACTTCATTAGTGTAACCTGTCATATATGAGGAATGAAAAAGGACCTGATTAGGCTTTCATGTTGAGCAATGGAACTGGCATGTTGACAGGGGAGGCAGGAGAAAGATGCCAACAACAACAGGCAGAGGACCTATCTTATCCAACGATCAGGAGATGCATGCGATCCTGTCAAGTGCAAGGAGATTCCCGTGGTGTCTGTTTCGGACATCCTGGCTCAAGAGCGAGATACTCCCACGCCGCACGAAGCAGATGCTGAAGACCAAACATATGCCCCTTCTGCCCCACCACCTTGCACCTACACATGGTATATGTCAGGGAATCCCTATGGAAGTCCGATGGGTCCTCCTCAGCCCTGGTCTCAATGCCCGCCACCTCCAGCCATGTATTACTCACAACACCCACGTGGGGAATCCTACGAGATCCGAGGCAAGGGTTATCGCAATGGCAAGAGCCGATTTGCTTCCAGACGTTTCCCTCCACCTTCCATGCGCCCGTGGCTGCTCCCGCAGTACAACCGAGGTCCGCCCGTTCAGGATTCATCCATGGACTCGTATGAAGTCCCCCCTCGTCACCGGGGGTATGAAGGGTGGCGAGGGAACGGCCCAAATGGTTGTTCCGATCATGTCCGGGGCGGTGGGGAAGGGGACAGCCTACTCATGACACCTCCTCCCACCCCACTCAAGGTAGTCACCTCCAAAGTGAAAGAACTCGAGATCTGATTCAGTGTGTATCCACTCCTGCCGACACTCGTACTTCTACCAACCACATACCTCCTGCCATCCTCAAGTCTGACAGAGAACTACAACCTTTGTTCCGTCCGTGCCTCGAGTAATCTGTTGCCCTCCCTCCATCCCTCTCTCCCCTCCTTGATCATTTGACAGACTCATATCCATTGTTCCCATCATCCTAGGATTATTATTATTATTAACTATAATTATTATGAATGTTATATATTTAAAATCCTTTCTTTATTCCCTATCTTCTGATGCGTGATAGCAGCAAAGTGCACTTGGTGATTTGAGAATACCCCACAAACACACACACAGGGAAACCTAAACTTAGGAACATTTACTTGGGAACTGCTGGTCTGACCCGATTCAGGGTCACGTGTGCAATACGTGTGCAAGAGGACCCGGTGTCGTGTTTGTGGACAAAGTTGTGAAACATACAAGATTCTATTACTTGATTATGGAAGCGTGAGGAATAATTTTTGTCTTCCAAGGTGACCGATCGACTTGCCGGAAGTACAAAGATGCAGGAGACTGACTGATGGAGAGAAATCCCCCTCTCTCTCTCTCTCTCTCTTGTCTGTCACCTTAAGCATAATTGGAGGTTCTTCCCATTCTTTTTGTCTTCTTTTTGTACATATCAGTTGCCTTGTTGATTCATTCCAGTGGTGTATGTCATGTTCTACATCCATTGTTACATGTTGGTGAGAGAGAGAGTGTGTGTGGTGTCAAAGAGGATGAACTTTTTTTTTGCTGTGATCACCCGTTCCCTTTCCGTCTGCCTTTGGTTTCTTATGTTCTCTGTGATGGAAGTCTGTCATCGTCTCATTGTTCCCAGAGACTGTTACCACTTGTGCCAAGGGACATTGTCATGCACCAGGACATACGTCTTTCCGACAGGGACTCCCTTCTATCGTCCGGCCTTGAGTTACCATAGTTGAAAAAGCAAATCCCCTTATTCGCACAAAAAGTGTCTGAGAGAGATAGATAGAGAGAGAGAGATAGAATAAGAACTAATATATTTATTCATACTTCAAAGGAACATGCTATGCATTTAACTGTGAAGTTTCGCTCTCCCAGTTTTTATGTACTTTTATACAGCTTTCTGCTTTCCTTTCCAGAATCTATTGGAAGGTACTCTAGCCATGACTTTTGTTGTTCTGGTGAGAAACCAAGAATATTTAGCATCTTTAGGGGTAGAAGGTTGTTGGAAGCACTCGTCAAGTGTCTGTCGTACCTGAGAGGCCACCTTCCCCCTTATTTATGGATATTCCTTGGCCACTTTTTTTTGTTGATGGGAAAAAACAGGGTCCATGGTGATTGAGTTGAATGTGTACGCCCTAAAATCTTCTCGTCTACGAGGTGGCCTCGAATATTGTTGAGTTTTCCCTTGCTCTTTGACACTGATGCCTTTTTACAGAGGGATCCAACCGGGAAATACCAGCTTTCGTCAAACTCGACCGATTTTGTCTAGCTCCATTCGTGTCATTTTTATACCAGGATTGGCTGTTGAAATGCACCGTGAATCGGACTTTTTAGTTTGGGAAAAATCAGTTACCCAATGTGAGCTCCTCTCTGATTCTGTTGTGAATTTGATTTTGGAGAAAGAAAAAACTGAAATCTGAGTCTGGATCTGACTTGATCTTTGCCTCGATGGGCCCAGTATCACAACTGGTCTTTATGTTGCCCTTGTTCTTCCCTTCTGTACAGAGAATATACCAGAAATTCCATGTTGGGTGTGCTTGTCTATGAGGAGAGAAGAATCCTTTGAAAATGGAAAAAAAAAGAATAAATTATTGAAGCAGTTGTTAGTGTGCATTATTATTGTACCAAGACCTTTCTACACAGTCTCATGGTGAAGCTGTTACTGTCTTATTTTGCCAACAGGGTCTGTTGTGTAAAATTTTTGCAATCCTGGAGACTTCCCTGAGTGAAAGCGGTCGTACATGTTACGCCGTGGATAGATATTGTATTGGCAGACATTGTAACTTGTACAATCAAAATCCGAGAAGTCGCTGGAAGAGTCGAACAGCACGTTATTTCTGCATTGTCCATTCCGACGTGAATATTTTTTGCACCCTGACTAGCAAGCTATGAAGCCCGCAATATGAGCTTACTATACGGCCAACATGGTACAGGGTATTCACGCCCGCTTCATGAGGTTATTTGAAGTGCAAGAGGCGGATTTCGCCCTCGAGGGACTAGTACAGCACAATAGACGAAAGCGAGCGTGTGGTTTCGCTGCGAGCATGAACGTGGTCGTATCTAGTAAGGGGAAACGACGCTTGCATGAAGACGGCCTTACCATGTGCTGAAATTAAGTAGTCAGGAGTCACGCGATATGCACTTCTGCCCTCCAGTAGTCTCCCGTGCATGCTCGAGGGAGAGTTCGGGCCTCGGACATCGAATCCGCTCCGCTGCATCCTCCCCGGTTCCGCCCGCCGTCGGTGCAGGATTTCCGTCCCGCTTAGGATTCTATTCGACTGCCGGGCAGAGTCCACGCCCGACCGTGCAGCGCTCTACTTGGCAGCCGGGCGGATTCGCAGCGACGGAAAGCGGGAAAACGGTACCGCCGTGCCTCATCGATCGCCCGGCTGCCGTGCCACGCCGCGTTCCAATGCCAGTAAATGGGGCTACTGCAATCAATGCGGCTTTAACGGGCGAGCTGTTCCCCTTTAACATATGCCATTTCACAACTGCGTTCTTTCGCGTTGAGACAAAGAGAAAACCAGCCAAGACTCGAAAGCGTGCCCATTCAGGAATTTCTTTTAATTACGGAGCCCATCCGAGAACCCCGATTGTTTTTTCACTCCGCAGTTGGCACGAACTGCCGATAGATCCGGCAAACAAGCTGCCCATTAGCCAGGCCCACAAGTCGGCTAATTGCGATCTCTCATTTTTTTTCCCCGACCGCCTTAGCAAGGAGGGAATGCGAAATGGGCGATCGTCCAGTTTTCTCCCCACCCAGAAATCCTGCAAATAATCATGGAAGAACATTTTCACGAAAAACGGCGGAGATCGAATTTTCCACCGTGAGTTTTCCTCCCCGCTGATGCTCATATTACCTCGTCGATTCCAGTTTCCACGCAAACCCAGCGCAGAAACCGAACTCCGGCGGATCCGAGCACCAGCGCTTTTCTTGCTTACTCATTCCCAACACCATCGGCACGATTACGCGCATCATTTCCTTAATCCTGTTGATTTAGGTCGCACGATTATCCTCTGCTTTTAGGAGGGGAAACGTCCTGAAGCTCACTGACCGACCGACGACCGATTCCCCGGAGGAAAATCCCAAGCATAAAAAAAAAATTCTCCGACTCATCTCAGTCGCAGCCGAGCATCCCTCAAGCCCTGCCCTCCAGGTCCCGAAAGCGGGAATGCACCGACGATGCAGACGCACCGTCATCCACATCCCGTTCGAGACCGGCAGCGGTGTTGTTGTCGTCGGCACGAACTTCGCAACTTCGCAACCGTTTCATGGCCCTGTCGTCGGAGAAGGCCTTGGGAATCACAAACCCATTTATCTCTAGCTCCTCCGGATTTGATCCTACGTCTGGCCCCAAGATTCTTCAGGGTCAGTCGGCTTTCTGGTTTGCTGGTCGGTAGGATTATAAGTCAAGCCTATCTGGCAACCCTGCTTGATGCATTTCTCCGTCCGCAGCCAATGACGCCGCCACGTGCTGAATCTAGTATTTTGTTGGGGTAACGTTAGACCTACCAAACAAGTAAAGCATAGTCCTAGGTCCGATGGATACAAAGGAGGGCTAAGTTATGATCTGGGGAGGCATTGAAACGTTTTGACCCTAAGTTAGGCCTATGTCTATGGAGGTCTCATCCATATTTATTTGAAAGTAAAACGCCTTCTTGCCGCCTTTCACTCCTAGTTTTACACAGATGTATCCCTTCGTTTCATCGATGAATCAACTTTTTTTTTTGCTGGCACTTAAACCAGGGGATGAAGATTCATTCATACGATTTGTAGGCTTATACCTGACTCTGTGCTAAGAAGACGGCAGATGGGAGATATAGGCCTATTGACAGAATTGGCATTGGGTGAAAAGGAGAGCAAGAAGCCCAGCCAGATAGACTGCCTGGACTTTGACAAAGCCTACAAGAATGCTTCCTTGGCTCAGACTGTCAATGGACTGCAGCTCTGCATGAAAAATGGGCTTTTTAAGGACTTCTACAAAGAAGTGTGTCGGTCTCTGTCCGATACCCAGATGGACGAATTTGGGGAGTTGAACACTGATGCTGATCGGGTAAGAAATGAGTTTTGTTTTGTCTTAAGCCTACATTGAGCGCAGGAATAGCTTTGTGCATTATGCACAGGCTGAATCTCCAATGGTCAGGATGTACAAATTCAAGCAGGTTGCATCAAAAGGAGCTTGTGATGGTTATGGATATGAATGCAGGACTAATGGGAAGTGGGGATTGTTGGTATACCTCTTCTCTTATCTTAATTGTTTCAAAGTGCCAGCAGGAGATAGCAGTGTTACATCTGCTGTTACCATGGAAGCAGATATAGCCTAATTTTTAATTTAACATTATTCTGTTCCTGTATTTAACCTACTTTCTTTTCATACAGTCAGTTATATCTCATTCTGGTCATCTTTTCTTTTTCTCCATTTTCTTCCAAGCCTTCTTCATGCTTATTCTTCCCTCCTGACAGGTTGAGGAGCCCAAAAAACTTCTCTGACCATCACATAGTATGCATTTTCCTTTAGAAAGAAAGTTAAGATCTGTTGTCAGTATCAGACATCTATGCTAATAATGATTTATAACACTGAGTTCACACATTCTTTCTTTTCATGAAAGTATCCAGTCATAAGTATTAATGATCTCATGTATTATGAAGTGTGATATGCAAATGACTCGATTCGCTTGGCTTTCTATTAATTCCAGAAAAGGAGTCAAGAGCATATGAGATGAAAACTGATGTAAAATGCCTTGTTCATTACTTGTTTCACAGAATTAAATACTTTCTCCATCAAGTTGCTGTCATTACCATATGGACTACTACTATCATGTGTATGGAAGGATTCTGGACAAGGACAGTAGTCTTTACTTCATTCAATCACAGAACATGACTTCAGGGCTGTTTGCAACGTACAAGGGCAGTGAACCCTACACTTTCTTGTTGTGTAAAATATCAGGACATGATAAAAGCATGAACATTATCCAATTTCTTGACATAATCTCCATCTACAGCTATGTACTTGCCAAATCTCTTCATGAATGCCTTGATGCCTTTGTCTCAGAAGTCTTTGAACTGATGTATATGGCACTTCATCATTATTGAATTGGTCAAGCAGCTTCCACAATTTTTCCTGAGAGGGAGCAAATGCCACTCAGTTGCACTTTGCAATGATAAGGTAGCCTTTTTCACTTTACCACTCTGCAAGTCTCCTTTCAAGACTCTGTTTCTTTCACTGGAAATTTCATGAGAGCATGCTGTTCCAGTGTTAGACTGACAGCAGCAAGTGTGTATTTGTAAATGAAAGGTGAAGCATTGTGGCTTAGCATGGTGGTGCCACAAGAAACTTGTGAATGACTGTCAACACTATCACTTTTGAAAATTTGATAATGCAGTATGTGCTGCCATCATAAAGATCTCAAGTTCAGGTTTCAATACTCATAGCTGAGCAAATAGCCATATTTAACATTCCTTTGTGTTTCATTTGTCTGGCAATGTTCAGGTTTTTCTTTATTAAGCTGATAGTATTTTGCCTTTTGGCCTAACTCATTTTTGCATTGCTACAGGTTTGATCTAGTATGCTTATGTATCCCTCCATACTAGCCTTTTATGTTTTGTCCAGATTGGAAACCGCAGTCAGACCTATTTGCTATATAGATCATGGGCTTATTTTATACTTGTCTCATGCAGGTGAAGTATGTGTGGCGCTTGGTGCAGGATATCAAGGTCGAGCCATCCTTCAAGAGCAAGGACCTTGAGGAGGCAGAGAAGTGGAGATTGCAGGGAAACAAGGCCTATCAAGGGAAGGACTTTGCGAAAGCCCTCCATCTCTATTCAAAGAGCCTCATCCATGCTCCTCCTGATTCAGGTGGGATTGTTAGACTGTGGACCTGAACTAACAGAGACTTACTGCATGACTGTGATACAGTGCTGCTAGCAAAGCATTTCAAGTGATTTTATTTTTATTGTTTGTATTTTGTAAATTTATATCTGCCTCTCAATCTCAATGTAATACCAAGCCAATATCTCTCTTCCAAAGTTATGGTTCACCAAGTTACAAAGTTATGTACACCCTGTCCTCATTTTTTTGGATAATAAAAGTGACTTAAGTTATTTCTTGACTTGCATAATTCTTTTTGCAAGTTACTAAATGTAATATAAATTTTCCTTTAGCTCCACTTGAACTCCATGCTTGGTATATTTGTGGCAATATGGCTAGGTTTCCTTAAGATGTAGGAAAGCAGGTGAGTGGATAGAGGATTATAAAAATGCAAAATCGAGCAGCTATGAGTATATGGGAACTTACTCAGGTTAAGCCAAGAAGTGTGAAGCATGGGGGTAGAGGTGCTACATGTAGTAATTTTTTTTTCATTCTTATAGGGGCTAATTTTTTCATTACCAGCTTCTCAATTCTCATTTGTGTATCAGTATTGTGGTGGTAATGCTTGTTTCTTTCTCGTTCTTGTTTTTCAGAATGTTATGCCTTGTCCCTGGGAAACAGATCTGCTGTACTCTTCCAGTTAGAACGATGGACTCACTGCCTATCAGATATTTACCATGCACTTCAAGTCAATTTCCCCAAAAGACTTCACTACAAACTGCAGGAGAGATGTGGCTCTAGCTATGTTAAACTTGGAAGAAAGAAGAAAGCTATTGCTGCCTTCAAACTTGCACTCAAGGTTATCATTATATCATGAATCAAAATGTCATTATTTGTTATTTGTTTAAACTTACACCAATGTGTTTGGCAGGCCCTGGATGATAGTGATTTAGAGAAGAATGCACGAAATGACTGGGAAAAGGGCATCCGAGAGAAGCTCATCTTTTGCACCTCTACCAGGCTTCAAGCAGCTGAAGGTGTGACTTAGCAAAAATCAGAATTGTGCATGAAGGAATTAAATTATAGGTCCTCCCATGTGCTGTGCAGGTGAATTGAAGAAATTGGAAGTTCCAGATGTGAGTGGTAAGAGGCATGAGAGGTATCCATCAGCATCACAGAACCTTGATTTTGTGCTAGAGCCTGAGCAAGGCCGGCATGCAGTGGCAGCAAAAACCATAAAAATTGGAGAAATCATTCTTGTTGAAGCACCACATGCCTCCATCCTCTCATCTGACAAGAGAGAACAATTTTGTCAAGTCTGCCTTCGAAGGTATTGGACTGATGGGATTTTTACTTGCATGTAAACCTTTGCTGAAAAGTTGATAATTAAAAAAAAAAGGTTTTAAGGTAATGTGAGTCTGCTTTGTGGCACATTACTGTCTCATTCTTTGAGGCATTGGACTCTAATGGCTTTGGTTGCTGGCTAAAACCACTGAAACACCATTTCAGTGGTTTTATCATGGGTACTCAAAAGTACTGGATTAAGTAGTCAACTCTGCATGTTGTAGCCCTCCAGGGACAAGTGAATTTATTTCCATTATCCAGAGTATTCCAATAACTGAAACTTCTGAACCGTACTTCTTTTGTATTTTTCTATCCTTTAATACATAGACATTTTTAATATTTGTTAACTTTTTTTCATTTCAATTTCTTAATGTCAGGGTTGTGAATGTTGACATTGATCAATCTGTTAGTCCTTTTCTTCTACTTCTTCCATTGGTTCTCACTGCTTTCCCTCCCTGTCCTCCCCTGATTTCATGGAAAAGGCAAGTCTGCAGGTGTTCATGAACTTTGTTCCATGAGTGTAGTGTGGGGCTGCTAGGGACTTCGAGTTTGACCCAGAATTTGAAAAGAGGAAAGCAGTTTGTATTTCAACACTTCTTAAAATTTGTACATTACTCTGATGACTTTTTTTCATTTTTTTCATCATGCATTGAGGTAGTGCAATGGTATTCCATTAATTGATATATTTATGAGTGGAGTAGTGTGTAAAATAGAGATATTAGGAACCGTATCTATGCTTCTTAGTCCAGACTGTCTTTCTAATGGAATTGTATTTGCAGACCTTTCTTCGAATGAGAGAATTAGCTCTTTGTGGGAGCTAATCCTATCCTCCTGTCTGGTGTATGCTTGACAGGATGAAGCATTTCTTAGGAATTTTACTGTTCAAAGTTCACCCAGTTCTCTTGACTCACAAATGTCATCAATCCCCACATGCATTTAGTTTTGGAAGTGTTTCAGATATAAATTCTATTTGAAGCCTCATGTAGTGAAGATGTGGATGGGATTGAGAACTACCACCTGACCCATTAAGTTGCCTTAATGCTTAACCACAGGCAAACACCATTCAATACATAGCCACAGAGAGAGTTTTGATACATTTCCATGCATGCATTGCTTCTCCTTCTGCCCGTCCTCATAGACCATATCTCATTGATTATGCTTTGTCATCTATGACAGTACAATTTTCACTCAAAGGGTGTCTTGTTACTGGACTGGACTTTTCCAGTTTGTTTCCTGTTTTCCTTGGAGGTGGTTGAATTTCATCCTGCAAGGACTTTACAAAGTTGCCATGCTATACAGCAAAAACCCAATCAGATTTGGACTTATAACTATTACCCTAGATATGGTTTTTCTATACATTCATGTTATAAGCATGAAGTTTTTATACTGAATGGTTAATTTTATTTCAATTCCACCAACAGATTCCTGGCACCAGTGCCTTGTCCCACCTGCTGCAGTGCAGCGTTTTGTTCCATGAAATGCCGAGATGCAGCCCTCTCCTCCTTCCATAAATATGAATGCCCCATCCATGATCTCCTATTTGACTCAGGAATAAGTGACCCTTGGTACCTGGCTCTTCGGATCCTCACCAAGGCCGGACTAAAGTACTTCACTGATGATATCTTACCCAAAATCAAAGGTTAAAAGTGAAACCCATTGCAGTCCATTTATATGTATGAACTGGTCAATTGAAGTTTTGGTTGTTTGTAACAGGTCAGCGGGATAAGCCAGATGAGAGCGCACTCTGGTCGGATCCCAAGACGAGGGTCTACGACCCGAGAGACTACATGAGTGTGTACAACCTTGTCTCTCATGCCACAAGGAGATCCATACATGATTTCTTCTGCAAGACAGTCATGTCTCTCTTCCTCCTCAAGTGCCTCCAGCATTCCTCATTCTTCTCACGGCATGGTACTGTGCGAATTGGCTTTGTTGGATTGATCGATCAAAGAATTGAGTGTTAAGATGTGATGTCCGTTTCAGAGGAGGGAGAGAGGTGCAACAGAGCAGAACTAAGTTCTGATGAGGTTCTGGTAGGAACTCTGTTGCTGAGAAATCTGCAGGTAGTGCAGTTCAATGCTCATGAAGTAATAGAGTACAATGTGAAGGGAGAGGGACAGTATGAAGGAGAAGGCTTTGCAGTTGGCACTGCGCTCTATCCGACCGTGTGCCTCTTCAATCATTCATGTGAACCCTTTCTTGCCAGGTGGGATTAGACCAATTATTCTTGCAATTGTTCAAGAAGTATGTGATAGAGGATAGTGTTCTTTGCAGATATTTTGTGGGAGATGAGATCGTGTTGAGGAGTCTGAAGAATGTCAAGGTGGGCGAGGGTGTGTATGACAACTATGGGCCTGTGTTCTTTGAGAAGGGAAGAACGGAAAGGCAGGAGATGATATGGTCAAGCCACTGGTTCAATTGTGAGTGCCGACCATGTGTGGAGCACTGGCCCACGTTCTCTGAAATGGACACCTCTGATGTCTGCCTCCAGTGCTCAAAGTGCCATGCCGTCCTCATGGACAAGGTATGAATATCAGCAAGCATTTAGTAATGACCGGTTTCCCCATTGGATTTTCATTCAACTTACATGTTTTATAAACCCTGTTAAGCACATTTGGTACAACTGGTAAGTAGTGTGCTCCTATTGCTTAATGTTGCAACTAAAAACAAATTTTGGTTTTTAGTTGCAACATTAGAGCATTAAGTAATATTACACAGGAGCTATGTGATGATGGCCTTCGAATTAACTGGGGAAAAAATTTTAATATTTATTTTATTGTATTTTTGTCAGGACCAGTCCTCTTTTCCAGATTAATGGGAGAATTGGATTTTTACATTGAGGTAAATTAGAGTTTATTCTGTTGCCCATACGGCCAAAATAGGAAGTCAGATGTGATGAGATGGTGATATTTTTATCTTCTGCCTTTGAGTTTTTAATTCCCTACTTGGGCATTGTCTACATCAGATAGTTCTTCCACATTTATTTGTAATCCAATCCGCATATAAATAATTCATTGCACACATTCAGGAAGAATGTATGTTTGGCTGAGTCATTGCCTGGAACTCACCAACCAAAATGAATTTGTGATTATGAGTACCCTGTTTCTAAGAAGTCCAACCTGTCCTTGTATTTCACAATAGCATGAAGTTTCCTTATTCAGATTTGCAGAAATTTGAACAGAGCTCTTGCATGAGAGCTGGTTGGGCATCTTCACCCCTTTACTGCTAGAAGAAATTTATTGATTAACCAAGGATGCCTGTTTCTCCTTCTCATGAGAGTTATAGTAATGGTTGCTGCTTGTGGCACATAGCTACCTCTTGAATGATGTAACTTCAGTGTCTCACTTAGAGATTTTGCGTTGCACTGACAATGCCAAGAGAAGATATATTTAAAAGTTTTCTGTCAATTTTTTATTTTCCAGTTTTATTTTATGATTTTTTCTAATAAATATTATGCTGTTGGTAAGGTATTACTGAACACATGCATTAAGGTGGCTTGAAATGAGATGTTTCAGTGAACTCATTTCCTTTCTCCACCCCTAGATGAACTCGGGGAAGATCTGGGTGAAGTGCGATAAGTGCGGGAAAAAGATGAAGAGGCTTCAGGTGATCGACACGCTGGACGAGACGTACAAGACGATCAGACGCGCCCAGGGCCTCATGGCCCTGCAGAAAGTGGACGAAGCCTTGGAACTCTTCATCGGCGTCATGACCACCCTGCAGACGTGCGTCGCCCCGCCCGACTGCTCCCTGCACGCCTGTCTGCAGTTCATCCGTCAGTGCATGCTCGGCTCGGGCAGCGTCCACGTCAACGGGTCGCTCCCCAGCGCGTGATGCCCGGTTGTGTGGAAGAATGGCCGCCGAGTGTTTTCAGAGGCGTGAATGAAGTCCGAATCGATTGGAGAGATTGCATCATTAAGGAAAATGTCCTGGTGATGATGGTCTCAGTACAACAATAAAACCCAGATTGTGGTATCAAATGTGTTGCCTCTCCAATCCAAACCCTAGATGATACAGTTACGAAGATTTCTTGTTTTCCAAGGTGAAGCATGAGTGGTTCAGGCTGTTCAAGGCATACTGTTTGTCCCCGAAGGCCTTAAGCCCTCGTGCTGATGAAATTTCTAAGGTGTAAGCTTACCGTTTGTTGCATGAAAGAAATAAGTGCTTTCCCATTGTGGTAGAGCAGTGTGTCAATTCATGCTTTTTTTCAGTTATGTTTTGACTTGAATATCGTAGTAATCCAATCTTGCCACCGTTGCTGCATCGACACATTGAGGTTGAATTTTTACTTGTATGAGCTTACCCCCTTGGATGAATAATTTTTATGCAACCTGGTATTTGGTGGCTGACATTATCATGATCCCTTTCACATTTATACAGTGGAGTAAAAAAAAAAAAAAATTTCCGGTAAACGCATGAACATTCCAGAAGTATATCCCTCGAAGTTTTATTTTCCCAAAATTTTTTCGAAGGTCGAGAGGTTATACATAGCAATGAGTGCGACAACTTTGGAAAGTGTCGTTGAGTCGTCGGTTCTGTCGGTGCATAATATAGTTAAGATCAAAGAGGAGAGAGTACCGTGGAAGAACGAGGAAGTACCGGCGGACTAAATTTTCGGGACATCGCCGAAGGAACCGAGTCCGTCGCCTTGCTCAATTTCGAAACGGCTCGGGAGAATTTCCCCAAAAAAACAGGCAGAAGACGACGGCATCGTGCCATTCGTTCAGAAGGCCGGCGCTCAAATTTCTTCCAAAAGCATGTACTTCCTGGTGCAAGAAGACAGTCTGGACGATCCGAAGCGCACAAGTCGGGTCGGGAAACAATATTAAGGAACAGCATCTTCCCGAAGCGATCGACTTCTCACCAAACAGTCCTTATATAAAAAAAAAAAAACCCCAACCGAAAACTTCTTCAGCGACGCGTGGAGAAACGGAGGCCGAATTGGCAATCTTGAAGAATTGGCAACGAATAGACGTGTCCAGGACCGGCCTGAAGCTAATGTGCCACAAGTGGGCGCAAATTCACCAGGAGCGCCAAAACGTGACAATGTAGGAAGGAATAATGGATGCCACCCTCAGTTTCAATGCAGAAAGTGGAAATGCCTTCCACTTCGCCGTCATTCTGGACGTCAGGGATTCACCCTTTTCCCTCCGAGCGGGGGGGAGGGGGAGGGGAGGAGGAGGAGGAGGAGGGAGAGGGGAGGAGGAGGAGGAGGGGCGCGTTGGGAGTTTCTTTGCACAGAGCACCAAAATAGGTAGGGCCGGCTCTGGACGTGTCATTTGATTGCATGGACTGAAAGAGCGATGTTTGGCTCTTATTAATTCAGAGGGAGATGGAATCAATTACTCACTTTTGTATTCCTAAAAGAATATTGTATGGGGAATTGAGAAAAAAAAAAAAGATAAAGGTTGGAAATTGATCCCTTCCAACCAGCGCAGGATTAAGAAGTTGCGAGGCCCAGAGCAAGTGGATTCTTACGGCTTTCCCCCGCCCCCCCCCCCCCCCCCCCCCCCCCCACATGTTTTATAAACCCTGTTAAGCACATTTGGTACAACTGGTAAGTAGTGTGCTCCTATTGCTTAATGTTGCAACTAAAAACAAATTTTGGTTTTTAGTTGCAACATTAGAGCATTAAGTAATATTAAGCAGGAGCTATGTGAGGATGGCCTTCGAATTAACTGGGGAAAAAATTTTAATATATATTTTATTGTATTTTTGTCAGGACCAGTCCTCTTATCCAGATTAATGGGAGAATTGGATTTTTACATTGAGGTAAATTAGAGTTTATTCTGTTGCCCATACGGCCAAAATAGGAAGTCGGATGTGATGAGATGGTGATATTTTTGTCTTCTGCCTTTGAGTTTTTAATTCCCCACTTGGGCATTGTCTACATCAAATAGTTCTTCCACATTTATTTGTAATCCAATCCGCATATAAATAATTCATTGCACACATTCAGGAAGAATGTATGTTTGGATGAGTCATTGCCTGGAACTCACCAACCAAAATGAATTTGTGATTATGAGTACCTTGTTTCTAAGAAGTCCAACCTGTCCTTGTATTTCACAATAGCATGAAGTTTCCTTGTTCAGATTTGCAGAAATTTGAACAGAGCTCTTGCAACTCTCGACCAACCCGTAGAAGTGGGGAAATGACGATCTTCTTTAAATAACTAATTGGTTCCTACGGACAAAGAGGAAGAGTACTCTCAATATCATTACCAACGACGAACACCGTGTATCGATGGAGATGAATGATGTAACTTCAGTGTCTCACTTAGAGATTTTGCGTTGCACTGACAATGCCAAGAAAAGATATATTTAAAAGTTTTCTGTCAATTTTTTATTTTCCAGTTTTATTTTATGATTTTTTCTAATAAATATTATGCTGTTGGTAAGGTATTACTGAACACATGCATTAAGGTGGCTTGAAATGAGATGTTTCAGTGAACTCATTTCCTTTCTCCACCCCTAGATGAACTCGGGGAAGATCTGGGTGAAGTGCGATAAGTGCGGGAAAAAGATGAAGAGGCTTCAGGTGATCGACACGCTGGACGAGACGTACAAGACGATCAGACGCGCCCAGGGCCTCATGGCCCTGCAGAAAGTGGACGAAGCCTTGGAACTCTTCATCGGCGTCATGACCACCCTGCAGACGTGCGTCGCCCCGCCCGACTGCTCCCTGCACGCCTGTCTGCAGTTCATCCGTCAGTGCATGCTCGGCTCGGGCAGCGTCCACGTCAACGGGTCGCTCCCCAACGCGTGATGCCCGGTTGTGTGGAAGAATGGCCGCCGAGTGTTTTCAGAGGCGTGAATGAAGTCCGAATCGATTGGAGAGATTGCATCATTTGAAGGAAAATGTCCTGGTGATGATGGTCTCAGTACAACAATAAAGCCCAGATTGTGGTATCAAATGTGTTGCCTCTCCAATCCAAACCCTAGATGATACAGTTACAAAGATTTCTTGTTTTCCAAGGTGAAGCATGAGTGGAAGTCCGACAAGTTCCGTATGACAAACAGGGGCTTCCGGAATTCGGGAGCACGACTACTTTAAAGATTCCACATTCGAATGGCAAACAACGTACTTTCTTTATTCACGAAAGGGTAACACCATCTCGGGTGTGTCAATTCAAGCTTTTTTCAGTTATGTTTTGACTTGAATATCGTAGTAATGCAATCTTGCCACCGTTGCTGCATCGACACATTGAGGTTGAATTTTTACTTGTATGAGCTTACCCCCTTGGATGAATAATTTTTTATGCAACCTGGTATTTGGTGGCTGACATTATCATGATCCCTTTCACATTTATACAGTGGAGTAAAAAAAAAAAAAAAAATTTCCGGTAAACACATGAACATTCCAGAAGTATATCCCTCGAAGTTTTATTTTCCCAAAATTTTTTCGAAGGTCGAGAGGTTATACATAGCAATGAGTGCGACAACTTTAGAAAGTGTCGTTGAGTCGTCGGTTCTGTCGGTGCATAATATAGTTAAGATCATAGAGGAGAGAGTACCGTGGAAGAACAAGGAAGTACCGGCGGACTAAATTTTCGGGACATCGCCGAAGGAACAGAGTCCGTCGCCATGCTCAATTTCGAAACGGCTCGGGAGAATTTCCCCAAAAACAGGCAGAAGACGACGGCATCGTGCCATTCGTTCAGAAGGCCGGCGCTCAAATTTCTTCCAAAAGCATGTACTTCCTGGTGCAAGAAGACAGTTTGGACGATCCGAAGCGCACAAGTCGGGTCGGGAAACTATTAAGGAACAGCATCTTCCCGAAGCGATCGACTTCTCACCAAACAGTCCTTATGTAAATAAAATAAAAATAAATAAAAAACCCCAACCGAAAACTTCTTCAGCGACGCGTGGAGAAACGGAGGCAGAATTGGCAACGAATAGACGTGTCCAGGACCGGCCTGAAGTAAATGTGCCACAAGTGGGCGCAAATTCACCAGGAGCGCCAAAACGTGACAATGTGAATAATGGATGCCACCCTCAGTTTCAATGCAGAAAATGCCTTCCACTTCGCCGTCATTCTGGACGTCAGGGATTCACCCTTTTCCCTCCGGGCGGGGGGGAGGGGGAGGGAGGAGGAGGAGGGGCGCGTTGGGAGTTTCTTTGCACAGAGCACCAAAATAGGTAGGGCCGGCTCTGGAGTGTCATTTGATTGCATGGACTCAAAGAGCGATGTTTGGCTCTTATTAATTCAGAGGGAGATGGAATCAATTACTCACTTTTGTATCCCTAAAAGAATATTGTATGGGGAATTGAGAAAAAAAAAAGATAAAGGTTGGAAATTGATCCCTTCCAACCAGCGCAAGATTAAGAAGTTGCGAGGCTTAGAGCAAGTGGATTCTTACGGCTTTCCCCCGCTCCCCCCCCCCACACACACACACACACACTTTAGGCAAATACCGGTACTCGACGTTTTAAATTTCGTTCAGGGGGCCCCCTGGAAGAGTGGGGCCCGGGGCAACAGCCCCCTTTGCCCCCTCCTTTATTCCGGCCCTGCTTCCAGCAGTAGAAATTCAAAATCTAATCTGTTTTTTTTTTTGCATTCTCTTTACATATATATATTTTACATACAGTATACTTACCAACACCGGTACGAGAACTCCCGAACCATACAGTCAGTCCCACATCCCGAGACTCCAACCTGCGATAGAGGTGTCCGCGGGAGCGATTCTCGTCCGGGCCGACACCTCTCCCCGACCGGTCAATCCGGTCCGCGCCGACATCGGAATGTCGCCGTCGACCCGGAGCCCCCCTTTCCTCGGTTTTCCCCGCGAACGGAGGAACCGTGGGAAAACGATCCCCCTCGTGGGAAAAACGTCCCAGATCCGTAACGGCCGGCGCGAAAAGCAACTAATAACACGCGATTCCCCCCCCCCCCCCCCAAAAAAAAAAAAAAAAAAAAAAAAAAAACAAAGAGCCGCCGCCCCCCCCCCCCCCCCCCAAAAAAAAAAAAAAAAAATCGCATGTGCATCCTCCTCCTTCTCACGAGAGCTTTAATCGTGATGAGAGGAGCGGGCAGACCGCCTGGGGGAGACAAGCCGACTTTCGCCTCTCTTCTGCTTCCTACTAAAAAAAAAAATTATTATTATTATAATTATAAAATTGAAATTAAAATAAAAAATCAAAAACTAATAAACCTGAGAGAGAAAATTAAAACGTAGATTCAATTCAGCCGATTGACACCAATCGACAAATGTGGTGCAAGGGGAATCTGCCAGCATTGAGTTGCCCCTCTGCCCCCCCAGCCCCCCCCGCCCCCTGCCCCCGCCCTCATGGGCTTGGTCGTCCGGGTCGGCTTCATTCCTGCATTTATGGACGCAGAGGACGCCGACCTTGGATCAGTGCCGACTTTGGCTTTTCCGCTCTTTTTCGTCACGTTTGATAGAGTGTTCCCCGCCCATTTTTTTTTTTTTTGCAAAGGCTTTTATTATTTACACAAATGTCCTGGATTCCTTGCAGTATCCCAAGAAGGATCCTTGAATGTGCCCTGATTTGAGACTAAAAGCCATTGGGTAAAAGGGAAAAGCCATTGAAAGCATTTAGCCAACAGATTCGAGCAGCTGTCGACACACGAGCAGGTGTAATGCAATAAATTATTCTGCAACTCGCGAGGCTTTCCATCACTTTAATGAAGAATCATTTGGCACGGCCTAGGAAATTCGTTTCGTGGAACCAACTCCGCAACGAGGAACTGGTGAATGAAGATTAAAAAAAAAAAAAGACGACGCGCTTTGAAAGTCATTATGTGGCACCCCGTATATAATCACCGATGGAGACCACGGGAAACAATAGCGTTGGAATGATCAATCACGAATCCAGCACTAATGACCCTCTCTGACCCCGATCCCGCTGGTCGACCTGCATGGGATCAGTGCTGCTCGATGTCAGGGCACGATTATCAACTCGCGAGAAACCAACAATCCTATGATTTATTTGTTTATATGAAGGTGTAGGACTCGGTGGCAAACATTTTGATGGAATGAGATTTACGTGGAATTCTTTTAGTGCCTTTCTAGCTCCGGACTGGTTTTGCTGCTCTGAGAACGGCAACACTGCTGCTCTCTGGAACCGTTTTCCATACAATGCGTCATGCGACCATGCCTTCGACGATGGAATGTAAAACTCTGATATCTACGTACGCGTGAGAAGGTTTTGTCTGCAGTCACAACCGCAGTGGCTACTCTTGGGTAGCGTACGGTGCATATGTTTAGATCAGGCTTAGGCCTAGGTCTGCATTATGTTGTACTCTAGTCCTATTATATCAGACGGCGTTATGCTTGAAACCATTGTGTTCTGCTATTCTCCTCCGGCCCGACAGACAGGCTAAAACTCTGACCAAACAAGAAGCCTAGTGGACCGGTCACAATAATACGGGGTGTGGTATTGGAAAAAGGAACAATAACTCATTGCTGATGATGTTGGTATCATTTATTTTGTTAATGATTCAAGTAATCTTGAGTTGAAACCTTAGTTTGAGCTGGTTTTGTCTTGGGGAGTAACAGGTAGTCTGGTATGAGAATTGTATGGAATGAAAATTGTACAGATAAGATGGAGTAACTGGAAAAAATTTAAGGTTTTGAAGAATTTGGGAGGAATGGTCTATAATGGAATGGTTGTATGATTTATGCATTGTGATATTGTTGTAATAACTGGTTCTTTATTGAATTAGAGAATTTCCTGTTATCCATTCAGAGCATTGTATATTGCATTGATTCAGTAATGAATTATAACAGCCTGAGGGACAGTCACATGAAAGTATTTTTTTTTACTATTGTCAAGGATTCACGATCAACAATGGTGTTTTAGCAAGTGAATGGTGAAAGAGAAATATTACCATACAACAAGAGAAACATCAGCAGGGTAAAGGGAACTGGGAGAATGTGAATCACATCAATGAATTTTTCCTTTTCCAAATTCAAGACTCAGATGGTTTAGAAATACAAACCTGAAAGGCTTTGACAATGATATTTGTATTTCAGAGTAATTCACAGCCTCAAAGCATCATCTCATATTCAGACAAGCTATGGTCTGTTTTACTCAGCTGAGTCAGGGTCATTATCATATTTCCTCATCCAGGGAAGTATTCTTTGCACCCCATGATAGCAAGTAATTTCTGCAGTTAACAATGCATACTTTTGTTTGGGGTGATCTTGGTATCACTAATGGTGAGTTTAGAAATTAAGTAAACGCCTAGTGCTTCTAAGATGCTGAGTTACTCTAGGAAAAACTTCAAAGAAGCTTCTGTCTTTGCAATTAGTGGGCTTGGCATCATCTACTGCATGATGGTCATCGATTGCTCCAGAAAATAGTGATTTTTTTTTGGATGCTCTCTGAGGAGATGCTTGACTCTGATATTCCAATGATGGTGAAGGGCTTGTCAACACATTGCCTGCATTGTACGCTTTTTTCAAATGAGTGGCCTATTGTCATCTTTCATTAACTTGGCATGCTGCCCTGAACCATGACTGGCTCTCTATGTCTTTTTGCAAGGTTTAATTTCTCCACTTTAAATTTTCAAAGGTAATTAATTTGTAATCCTATTGTTTCTGTTTATTGTGATGGCATCTTTTCTAATTCGTCATTATTATACCCTCACCAACATCTTTTATGTGTTTTCTAATTCAGATCTCCTGATATGTCTTATATTGACAGCAAGTTCCAACCTCCATGTCTTGATGAGCTTCTGCTCATGTTAGTTTTTCCTGGAAGTAATAAATGAAGAAATAAACAATCAGCAAAGATAGGTCTTAGTACCATTGCATTCTGGTAGCAATGCAAGTATGGATTGGCAATGGGCACATCACAGTCATTTTTGTTTGCATCCCAGTGACTGTAAGCAGTTCTCAGTTGTTATGCTCATGCTGAGGTAAATGAGAAGGCCATAGCTCCAGGCCTGAGCTCCAATAACTTGTAATGTGAATTTGAATGAATTGTCTTATAATATTTTAGTGTTAAGGGCCTATAGTCTTGTAAGGCATGCATAGGGCTTACTGGAAATGGGAAAAGATGTGGGTTTGGTGTCATTCCCATAGGTCAAGCTTTGCATGAAGTCTTATACTCTCCTCTTATCTACAGGGTGTGTCTGAAGTCTGGAAAAATAGGGAAATGTGATTTTATTAACATTTTATGTTTGTAGAACTTCATATGTTCAAAATATTCTTAATATGTTATTCCTCTGTATCAATGCATTTATGAAGTGACTCACACTTCGCCCATTCATGTTGAATACTGTGAATTGAAATCTGAGAATGAAAGAAAGTATAGGCAATAAATACATATTTTCCTGTTTCCAGACTTAAGATTCACGCTGTACAGTGTTTATAAAGGATAGTCTATAGTGACTAGATATTGCTATTTCATTGAAATGAGAGTATATATGGCAAAGCATGATCTTTGAATGATTTATATTTTTTCATTTTACTCTCCCAATAGTTGAGTTTATCATCTCCCTCATCAGTTTGATGACCATACATAGAACTTGTTAAACCGTGCCTCCAGAATCATGTCAGAGCTAAAGAAAATAGAGGAAACCTTGGCTCATCACCATAGGCTGAGAAAGAAATTTGAAGCTGAATGGCAGGAACTTCAGTCAGTTCCTGCTTATGACTTCCGAAGGCATCAATCCAAAAAGGAAAGAGATGCTGCAGTGAAGATACAGGCTGCATTCCGGGGATGGCGGGTTCGACAAGACTTCCGAGCCGGTGTTAAATCCCCAAAAGTAAAGCAATTGATTGCAAAGGCTGATGATGCCATTCATGGAAAATCTCCTTGTGATCAAGCTAGATTTGATGATGTGTCAGAGGATGACTTCCAGAGGATAATGGAGCAATTGCCAAAAGTCAGCCTCAGTCCAACTGAGCGTGAAGAAATGTTGAAGGAGATTCAGACAGAACTCCCTGCTTATCTGCAGCGCCGGGAAGTAGTCCTGGATCAGTGTGACCATGTGATGGGATTGTGTGAGTCCCTTCATTCCACCTGGGAGCGTCTGAGGAGATACAAAAGCCTGGCTGATTTTGACAATGATGAATTTGTTCCTGGTTCGCCAGGTTCTGTGGACCCTGCTGTGCATCAGAGACACAAAGAAATGTTAGAAAGTGCCCAATGCATTGTTGGGGAATTAAATGGAAGTTGGTGGTGGGACTTGAAATATGAACTCTGATTGTGATTCCTTCTTGTGGGGTGGGGGAATAATCCTGGGTGCTATCTTCACAGAATGGAGCTTGCTGGACAAGTGAGTATCATCAATCTCATTTTTAATTCTAGTCTCTGGTGTCTGTGGTTTGATGTTGAAGGAAAATGGAATCAATTAAAAGTCTTTTACTTGCCTCTTCAAGATTTGTCTTGATTGGATATAATTTTTCTCTCCTATCTCCTTTCCCAGTTAGTCTCTCCTTATGCTCAACTTGTCTCCTTAGTCTCCTTCAATAACACATTCACTCAAATTGTGGATTCTCAGATCTGTGCTACATCCATCTAATGAGGGTGAGAAGAAAGGAGATAGAGTTGTCCTTGTCCTTCCAGGGTGGTCAATTTGACCACCCTGGAAGACAAGGGTAACTCTATCTTTCCCTCCTTTTGGAGAAGGAGGGAGAGATAGGAAGCCACCTGCCTGTCCTATTCCCTTGGGATGTATTTCTCTTTTGGCTCGTACTTGAGCCGTTCTCCACTATCGATTTCCTTCCTCACTTCCCCCTCTCCCCATGAAGTATATGGCTCCCTTGTCCTTTGCCCTTGTTGCTGGGCCACCTGACATATTAGTTTATTCATTTCTTGTTTCTCCCAACTGGCATTTTGAATGATTGTATCCAAAGTTTTTATCCATGTTACTTTGGGGACAATAAGATCTGCCATAAAGTTGTTGATTGATTGGCTGGAGCCATCTCAGTCACATGCAGAGTGAGCTGGTCACTCACTCTCCCTGGTGAAAAGGGAATAGAAAAGGGGCGTAAGAGCTGAGCATTGTTGTAGTGTGATTATAATTTTTATGTCAGCAGACATGTTTTATGTTGTTGTGAATATGGAACGGGATTGACTCATGCAACACCTAATCAGTTGTTATCTGCATTGTGAAGTGTAGAGTGCTTTAGGGAATGGAGTACCCATTAACCCCTCATGTAAATGGGTACTCCATTTTGTTACATGAATGAAACAAGGAAGGGGTGCATGGAGTGATGTTTTAAACTTGTGCCATATTCTATCTTCATGTTGATGGTGTCTCCTAGGTGAGTGCTGAAAAATATGTCAGTAGAATGAATAGCTATCGTGATTTCTGCAGGTGAAATGGTTCAGAAGTGAGGCATCTTGGATTAGTATTACCAATGGATAACTGGGCAGAATACAATTACTCTTACAGCCTTCCAGGCAAAAGCTTAGTGGTATCTACTTAAAGCTGTACTGTTTGGTGTATGTTTCCCATGTTTTTCATAGTAATGGAAATCTCAAAAAATTATCTGCATACATTTCCTAATGACAAGCAAATCCATGTGGGGGGTGTTGGCAATACAAAGCAAGTGGTTAAGTTGTGCTGTGCAGTTGTGGGGAACAGTAGGATGAAGTTTCATTCAGGCAACGTTTGGATTGGACAGGAATTTTTCCTCCGACAGTTTTTGGTTGGGTGAATATTATTAGACAGCCAAAACCCTTCTTATATGTAGGACAAAATTTAGATCTGTGCAATTGGCCATTATTGGTGTTTTCTCAAAAGGAGAGTGACTTCTATTCCAGTTTTCCAATGAGGTGTTAGTAGTTATCTTCCAAGCAAATAGCAACAAGATTGTGGCAAAAAAATAATTTTTATTACAGTTTATTATGGAATCTTCATCTTTCAAGCTGGTTCAATGTGACTTTGATGTCCGCTATGATACATATACTGTACGAGTTAAAGGTGACAGTGACACCCAGTGTGGTTGTGCCCTTTTATGAAAACTCACAGGTAGAAAGAAAACTCTATCCTTAATTTATACAAACATGTTTTCTACTTAACGCTCACACTGTTGTGCAGAACTAAAAACATATTACTGCCACAGGGAATATTTAGCAATTTAAAATTATTAGCTTGAAGGGTTAAGGAACTGGTAGCTGGCTTGCTTCAAGTAGCTTTACAGCCCAATACATTAAAACTGTTATACTTTTGTAATGCTCTAATTAATTTTCTATGTACTGAATGAAAGTTTACTTACATGATGATTAGAAGTTGTCTGATATTGGATTTGATGTGAGAAAACTGAGCTTGAAAGAGGTCCTATACGAGTGGACAAATGAGCATGTGATGCTTTTAACCCTTTAAAGCATGATATTTTTTCTGCAAAAGTGATCATTTGTCAACATTGTCTGAAAAGCACATTATAAATTAAACTCAATTTATGCATGTTGTGTATATCTGTATAGTTTGTAGCAAATTTGTGCATCAGTTAGTACAAGCAAAACTCATATTTAAAGTGAATCACTATATATAAAGCATTTCCTTTTGAAATATTTTTAGAATGTAAGTTGTACAATACAATAGACTACATAATTAATGTTTCTTAATTCCTAAATTAATGCACATTGATGCAATACAATGTGAAGTTTTCCTTTATCACTGTGTTATTAAATACAATATGCATTCAAGGATTATGCTGAGGGTTAATTATAATTGTTAATGAAGCACGTCGTTTGATGACTAACCATTGATGGGCAAACCAAATTATGATGCAATTGAATCATGATTTCTGGATATGAAACGAGCCAGACACCCTTTTTCATATTTGCCTGCTGAAATGCCAGACACCCCTTTAATTTTCTGCTCTCATCAGACATAGTGCTGCTCTTTCCTGTTCCTTTAGGGCTGTCGCAATGGATGTTTTTGAGAACGTCGAGGAAATTATTTACCGGTCCTGAACGCCGGGGAGAAATGGTACCGGCAGGCTCTATCCTCTCTCTTCGCAGAAGGGGGGGGGGGGGGGGGGGGGGGGGGTTGTTTTGCGTTCATTCTCACCGCTATCGATCGGGGGGGGGGAAGGGGGAGCCGGGGGGCGAGGGGGGCTCGGTTTGTTGCTGAGATGAGCGAGAGTGAGTTCTGGGTGGTGGCTGTGAAATTCATCGATGCATTGGGGCTGCCTTCATTAAAATGCGTGTATGTGAAGTGAATCTGACCGACTGCACTGGAGACTGACGACTGCGCGCGACGTACCGGTGTGCGCCAGTCTGCCAACTGCAGTCTGCCCAATCCGCCAAACTGCAAACGTATAGCGCTTTCTCTTGGTTATTTCCTGCAGGTTTTTTTTTTTTGTTAGTTTCATTTTCCCCGCTTGAATTACGTCCTCCTCTGATCAGTTTCAAACTCCAGCAGCTTCCCAGGAATCGGAAATGAATCCTGTTATCGCCATTCGAAATCCTGTTTGAGTCGGTAGCTGCTGCAGACGAGTCATAAGGACCTATGATATGCCGTATCGCGCCGTATCGTGCCATATCGCGCCCTATCAAGTCTTTTCCAATTGTACGCATTGTATAGACTGGATTTCATGAAACCTTTTGATCGACCGATGTTTTATTTCATTTTATTTTTATAGCGTAAAATACCATTTAAAAATATATATATAATTAAAAAAATGGAAATAGAGCGTGCTTCTTACACTGTGTTCGATGGTGTTGAAGTTTCATGGTTGAAAGACAATTTTGGAACTGAGTCAAAGAAAGAAAGACTTTCTTTGACTCGGTTCCATAATTCGAAAATCAGATGCCTCTCTGCCATTTTCAGTTATAAGATTAAAATTCAGCATGGAAAAGTTTATCGTGTGACCGAGCGAAAATTCAACGGAAAATGGTAAAGCAGACCAAAAAAAAAAATGGTATAGAAGAGCAGGCCGCAAGGAATGTCAAATTGCTGATATGTGACGTAAGTTATATTTGCTTTATCTTCTGTCGTAGAAGTTTGTGGAATGAGAAGTGTCACCGGAGTCGATGGTCCCCAGTAAATCGAGGCGAGATTCGGGGAGCAAGCACTCCCAATGGGAAGGGAAGCGGTTGGTGGTAGTGCATTAGAAATGATTTCGTGAGGCGGGCGGAGGAATTTTCGTTTGCCCCCGAAATGAAGGGGGGGGAGAAAGCTTGAGGATCGATTTGTGATGCCATTCTGCTTGGTCTTGCGCGGTTGACTGGATCTTTCGGGTTCTAGTGACTCCGCGTTGACGAATCTCTCGGCCGGCTTGGATGAAATGGGGCGTGAGATGGAAGGGACGTGGTAAGAAACCGTGTGCTTATCGAGGTAGAGCCCTGCACGGGTTGAGTTTCCGGAGTCCGACCCGAAACCCGAATTTCAACCGAACTCCGAGCAAAAATTAAACACTTTAGCGAAGTACAACTTTCTGCTATCGTGTGCTCGGCTGCGCTGTAATTTCGCTCAGATGGTGAACTGCTCTCAGGAATGCAAAGAGTTTTTCGCGCCAGTTTCGCCGATTTTGGATGATTTTCACGAGGTGCCTTCCACCGTATCGGCCTAAGATCCCCTTGGTGAATTTATATTTTTTTGGTATCTCTTCATTTTTTCTTCTGTCACATGGTCAGATGTGGCGTCATATTGACTGCATTCGATTGTCTTCTTCCTCTTTGGTAATGCCGAGCACTCATGGCGACTGATTGGGATTGCGAAATTGTTCTCCGCTCTTATAGCCCTCATCGAGGGCTCTTCTCCCCCGTGTCATCGGCTTCTGAGAAAATTTTTTTTGAAGAGAAGCTGCCGTGTTGATTCCGGTCTCGATCGGCGCCGACTGCCCCTAGCCCGTCTCGGATTCTTTCTTTCTTTATTTACGTTAATGGTCACACAATGCTGTTTTCCTTCTTTCAGATTACATGCCTAAATAAGCTTCCAGTCGTGTCACGGGGTTTCTGTCGTCTCAGACCAGAGGAGCCATACAATTGTAAAAATTCGGCCCTGCCCGAAGAAGGATCTCGGAAATCTCGGCCCTAGACGGCCCGCAGCCCGTGCAGGGCTCTAATCAGAAGGTATCGCCTCTGAAACCTGCGAGGTAGAGATAGGGGACAGATTTGATATTTTACGCTTTTTTTTTTCCCGATGAGAGCCTTGTGCAAGGTGCAAGCGCCTTGCGGGTCTTGACTTCCTTTCCTAGGGATCCATCAGAAGCTGGCGAGATTTCACACGCCGGACAGTTTTCAGTTTGCCGGATAGAGTGGTCGTGTTGACATTTGAGTAGGGATTGCTTCCATTCGTTGCAGCTTTCCACTTGATTGGTCGTGAACCTTTTCGTTCTATGAAGGCACGAAAACCCTCGTGCACAAGGAGTAGAATACTGTGAGGGCGGGGCGGGGCGGGGCGCATGCGCGTGCCAGAACTGGGTCCACTGGACCAGGGTGACCCGGGCAACCTTTTCTTTCTATTCAGACTACAGCAGGATACCTAAGGGACTTGAGAGCCACACTCCAGTTTTTTAATATTATTTTTTTTTTTTTTAGAAGTCTCGGGGTTCGATGGTCAGCGATAAAAAAAAACTGATAAAAAAATTCAATGTTGTGATTTAAAAAATTGGTGGAATAGTAATTGTTTTGGGAGCCAAGAGCCAAAGTCACTAGCCGATGTGGCTCGTGAGCGTCGAAGCGACTGTGTACTCAGACTTGCAGCTGTGGAAATTGAGGGAAAACTTGTTCGAAGTCGATCGTGGAATACCTGTCGCAGCCACTGGGAACCACCGGATGAAGGGGGAAGACTTGTGCTGACGGGTTTTCTGGGACCGGGGGATGGCACAGCCGAGCCGCCATAAATGGTCGCGGGGATTGCTGCAGGGGTGGTCACGTGACAGGGCCGAGGCCGAAGATATGCCTTATTTGTTCGTGACTCTGCTATCTCCCGTTCCCAGCCGATAAGATGTGTTTTGATCGCTCGGGTGATGCAATGCGTTGAAATGTGCGACGCGAGATTCCGCCATCGGGAGGTTTCTTTCGTGGATTTCTGCCGGTGCAGGCGTTTGCGCCGATTTTTTTTTTTGCAGCCGGTTGGAATTTTGGCACCATGTTCGCCGAGTGCGTTCGTTCTCAGGGCTCGTCGAGTGTCTCTCGGAGGCATCGCGTCGACACGATGCCGCGTCGCCCGGTCCCAGGACCCTATCGCCGCGGACGGCCGCGCAAGACGCCATAAAAGGCGAGACGATTTTGCAATCCCCGCCGATAAGGAGGCACGCGATAGCAGCGCCCGCACGTCTCGACCTGTTCCCCCCGACCTTGTCCCCACCGCGGAACGGAAGAGGACTCTGGCGGCGGGCCTCGGCAGGTCCGCACGCGCGACTTCCGCTCTGGCCAGTGCAGCATGGCGTCTCCATTCGTGCGGAGCCTCTTCCATGTGCCTCGTCGTTATTCGGGGTGATCTCGTCCCCCCCCCCCGCCCCTTCGCCCCCCCCCCCCCCCNCGCGTGATAGACTCGACGGCCGGCCCCCCCCCCCGCCCCCCTTCCCCCCCCCCCCCCCCCCCCCGTATCGATCCGAGTCGTGGGCCAAGGTCGCGTGTTTCAGATCCCGGTCCCCATCATCTGCCCGTCTCGAGGGTTGCGGCCTCGCTTCGCATCCGACCCGACGTCGTCGTAGAGGCCCTCGCGAGACGGCCGGCCTCGTCGCTCCGGGGCCCGTTACGTAATGTGCGATGGCGGAAACACGCGGGAAGGAGCCCGTCGCCGTCAGGCAAGGCCTCGTCGGGCTCGATACGAAATCCCAAATCCTCTTTTCGGTCCTTTTAAATTTGCATCCCGTAGTACGTGCTCGGAGCAGTCTCATCCGTCATTTTGCTACTTCTAAGCTGGGTTCTCGAGCCGCTCGGAAGTGTCGCGAATCGATCCGGTCGGCCCAGACGCCGGTGTGTTTATTATTCTCATCCCGCTCCTGTTAGGAATTCGGCGAAAACACTAGAATTTTTTTTTTTTCAAGGTCTAGGTTGTCCTTTGTCATGATAATGAATGTTTGACGAACGGGAGAGGCTCGATGTTTATGGTCCTTTACGCGTTCGCTTCGGGGAATCCCCGCCTTTTGTACGGTGGCATCGGCCGAGAATGTCCACATTTTTTTTTTTTATCTCGTTCACTCTCGACTCGAAGTGACAGGACCGGAGTGGGTCCGTTGTTTGCTCACATTTTTAAAATTTAGTATGGGTTTTATGAATATCGATCCGGTGATGAGATCTCGTCTCGAGGCGGCGATGGACCGGATGGACTTGTTTTTGTCGAACGGCCCTGCTCGGCGTTGCGTCATCCGAACGCGTCGGGTCATCCTGATGGCCCGATGCGTTTATGAAGGGGCAATCGAGGTTCAAGGCTGCGTCTTATCGGCGTTTCGATGGGACCGTTTATCAGTTGGAGAGTCTTACACAATGGCAGCGTTCCGGTGCCGATCGGAACCTGTGCAAACCTGTGACGCGCGCCGCGTTTCTCCGCGTCTTCCTTTTGTGTATCTAATTTTTTTTTTTTAAATCGCCTATCACACGTTGCGTGATGCTTCGCAGGTGGCTGTGAGCAGGCTTGCAGGCCGAGCCTGAAGGATGAAGCTGGACGGCGAATTCACGGATGTGGAGCTCAACGAGAAGGCGACCGTGGAGGCGAACGGGGCGGTGAATGGCGGGCCGCAGCCGTCTGGGGAGGATAGCAAGTGAGGCTCTCTGGAGGGGTCTGGAGGGGTTTTGGTCGATCGGGGACATTATTTTTTTTTAGCGTTTGTGGTTGTAGGCTGTTGAGTGGAGTGGTTTTCGTTTTGACTCGGGCTCGGTGTGGTGGCAGGTTCTATTAATGGTTCCGAGAGGTGTAAGGGGGTGTTCTTGGAAATGTCTTTCTTTTTCGTCGGAGTCATGGTTCTTGTGGGCTTTGGGAAGAGATGGCTGGTTTATTGAGGCAATTGGGAGCTTTGGGTATCCGTGTTCGATGAGAACGTGGACGTATTACATGGTGTTCAAGTTCCAAATTCAGCCCTCTTGGCACGGCGGAGCCGATATATCAGACTCGATGCCCGTCCCTAATGCGCGGCTTGGCCTTATCGGGCCTTAAATGTAAGCGGCTTCATCTATTGGCTGTAGAAATCCTGTGACTGATAGTTTTCGATCCGTTTGAATCGTTTGGCCCCTGTTGTTTGCGATATTGCTTGTCTAATTTTAGCTTCAGTGACATTGGCTATAGTAGCCAAATTCAGTCCATATTAAAAGGGTTAATTTTAGGGCGGATAGTATGCAAATGTCCAATTTTGAGAGCATCTGCGATTCAGTAAACCCCAATTGAGGTCTTCCCGTCTGCAAGCGGCATGCCTACCGCGGCGGGGTGAAGCCCCCCAGAGGGAGAATGGAATCGGCGGGAATGAAGTGGCCCTGGGTCACGTGCCAGTCGGATCGCTTCCCGATTGGTGGATCTTCGCTGCACGGTCGCGCTCTCTTTGGAGAGCGGCTGGGAGAGGCCATCCGCTTCTTGGGCTCCCGCTTCGTGCGTTTTGTTGCGCTAGCGATGTCGGTGACGTCACCCATTCTACGTCCCTTTTCGTCCTCTCGCGAACGGGTAGCAAAAGCACTCTAAGAACATATCTCGACCATTCAGAAGGTGGCTCAAGCTCTTTTCGCTAGGCAAGAACATGGATCTGTAACACAGTTTTGAGCGATTAGGTAATGTTGGAAAGTATGTTCCATGATGACTATGCATGAAGAAAGTAGAATTTTCCGTCGATGTGTTTTCGGAAGAACTCATGTGGATGGTAAATGAAATATGACTAGCCATAGCTAATATGGGCAATTTGCAGGACCAGCTCCATTCCCTTTACATCGGAGATTTTGGCCAGTTTCCTCTGTGAAGCCCATGCTCTTCAAGTTCTGTATAATAATATGACTAAGACATGTAACTCTAAGTTTCAACTTGGTTAGACAAGTGTCAATCTGTCATTTCAACACCTGGAGTCCTTAAGGGGAGAATGTTCGCAAAAAAATAAAAATTTAGATGTTTTGAAGATAGTAAAAATCGTTTGTACCATTGGAAAACTTGTTTTCCAAAGATCTTTTTGCAACATAATTTTTACATCAAGCTCCAGCGGTTCCTGAGATATTTTTGAAAACCTAAAATATTAGTACTTCTGGCATTTCCCAAGACATAGCTAGAAAAAATCAACCAAATTTCTTCAAATTCGTAGGACTCCATGAGAAAACATGCAGCTACAAATTTCAGGTGTCTGGCACCAATATTGTAGGAGTAATTTGGGAAATAGTCATTGTATAATATATGTGAATAGCAATTTTTTGCTCATGGTCTCCTTTTAAGTCTGCTTTCTACCAGAGTTGTGAGCCATTTGCATTCAGGAAGGATTTTTAAACCTTGTCATTCAATTTCAAAGTTCTGCTGCCATCAGTAAAAGCATCCACATTAATTTTGTATATAAAAAAGTTCTTCCTTAATTGCATTAGCTCCTCATCTGAAAGGCTTTTTAGAGGCTAATTTGTTTTCCAGGAAGAAGAAGAAGAAGGGGGAAGACAAAAAGAAAGAGGAATACAGTGCTCCACCCGTTCCTTTCTTCTCTCTGGTAACACCCCGTCTCAGTTTCACTTTTGTGGTTTGTAGCATCTTCTCGATTGAACAGTGGTGCTGCAGGTGCCTTTTGTTTTGCAGTTCCGATTTGCTCAGACGAAGGAACGCGTTGGCATCCTCTGTGGGGTCCTGGCGGCGATTGTGGCTGGGCTCTGCATGCCTGCCATGATCATCCTCTTTGGGAGGGTGACCAATTCTATGGTGTACAATGAGGCTGGCATCAAATCATCCATTCAAGTCATCAATGAAACCTGCTTTAATGGAACCTTACTGGAGTCGAATGAAAGTTCTGATCCCATGGCCCTCTGCAATCAAATGAATATGTGAGTTTCTATCAGGGATGGCTTTTTGTTGCAAAAATATCAATTCATGAATGTTCATGAAAGTATAGTCTACTTTACTCACACGTTTTCAATAGTTTGTAAGTATTGAATTGTTCAGCAGTAATTGGGGAGTCATTGTTGATGACTGCTCTCAAAAGGAAATGTATTTTTTTGGAATTACACTTTAGCTTCAAGTTTGTATTCTTTTGTAGAGGATTTTTTCCCCCGAAAGTTTCACTTTGCTGTCTTCCTCAGCTTCAAGGATTGCCTCAAGGATGAACCAAACACCTTAGAATTCATTACTGATGTCTGTGAAATGGATTTTGAAGAAGAGATGGAGATCTTTGGGATCGGCACGGCTGCCATCGGTGCAGTGCAGCTCCTCATGGGCTATATCTTCGTCTCTTCCTTGAATTATGCTGCTGAAAATCAGGTCAGTATTTAAGTCCTCTAACTTGGCTCATTTTTTGTTTCAGTTTTAAGTTACACAGATCCGTCTGTCTTTCAGGTCTACCGCATCCGCAGTCTATTCTTGAAAGGTATCTTGCGTCAGGATATCGGTTGGTACGACACTCGCCAGACGGGAGACTTTGCAAGCCGAGTCACTGAGTGAGCACATTTTTTCAAGTTTGATTTGAAGTTAGTGATTAACCTCACTGCTCATTTTTGTATCCTTAAACTGCATTTGATATGCTTTTGTCACATTGTTAGTGCCGCTCTTAGATCTCACTTATTGTGTAACTCTGTGGAAATTGAAAGTAAATTTATTTCTGCTAGCATTATGGACATAATTGGCCCTATTGGGATCTAAGCTTTCACAAGACTCTTGTGCCTGATTTTCAATAACTTTAAAAGACCACAGCTCGGACAAAGATCCAATCAAGAGAAGCACCTGGCCATAAGCTGGAATTACTATGCCTGGCTTGGACCAAGAATGATACATTTGTCTTATGTTGCATGGAGAAATACAAATTTGTGCATCATCTCACATTGTGTATGCTACAGCTCTGTTTTTTTGCTTGTGTGAAAAAGATGCACTTTTTCTTGTAATCTGGCTATTTTTGTAAATTTTTGCAAAATATCTAAGATCATGATGGTGATCATGATGATGATGAAATATCTAAGATCTACATTACCCAGATGCTAAGTGTCAATATTGCTAGAAAAGTTATGTTAAATATCCTGCTGGATCCCAGTTTTCCCAGGCCTGGTTGGATGTTAATGATTTTCTTTTTTCAGAGACCTGAACAAGCTGCAGGAAGGCATAGGGGAGAAGATAGGGATGTTCCTGTTCTTCTTCACTGTGTTTCTTGCCTCACTTATCAATGCCCTTTATCATGGCTGGAAGCTCACCTTGGTTATCCTCTCAGCCATGCCTGTTCTCATGGTTGCCTTTGGGGTCATGGCCAAGGTTTGTGTTTTTGGCAGGCTCTGAAATCTTTCAATGTAAGGGTGATAAAATATCTCTTGAGTGTCTCCATTCCTTTGAAATTGGTTGTGTTTATTTTCAGTTGATGTTTAAAGGGAAGTCGATTTTATGTTTTTTATTTTGCTATTTATTTTTGACCATTTCTACAGGGTGTCCAAAAATTCATCACCTCATTTGTTTTGCTTGTAACTTTTCAACTAATAGAAAAAAACACAAACTGTAAACGACAAATATTAGTTTAATTCAATAAGTTTTTCATCTTCAAGTTCTAAAGATAACATCTAACAAGTGAATCACCTCATTTGTTTTTGCTTGTAACTTTTCAACTAATAGTAAAATACACATACTGTAAACGACAAATATTAGTTTAATTCAATAGGTTTTTCATCTTCAAGTTCTAAAGATAACATCTAACAAGTGTCCTCCGTTACAGAGCTGACAGATTCGAGCCCTTTCTACGGCATGCTCCATGACTCTAAGGCATGCTCCATGACTCGACCCAGATTTTCTTGTGGTATAGCGGCTATTTCGGCTCGAATGTTTTGCTTGAGTTCTTGCAGAGTTACTGGTTTGTTGATGAACACTTTTGCCTTTAGATAACCCCATAAAAAAAAGTCCTGGGCCATCAAATCCGGTGAACGCATTGGCCAATTTAAATCTCCATATTTCAAGATTATGTGGTTCAGGAAAACTTTCCTCAATAAGTCCATTGTCATGCGAGCTGTATGTGCTGTGGCACCATCCTGTTGGAACCACATGTCCTCCAGGGCTAGCCTATCCAGCTCAAGTACCAAAAAGTCCTGTATCATTACTCTATAGCGGTCACCATTAACTGTAACTGCATTTCCAAGCTCATCTTCGAAGAAATATGGCCCTAGGACGTTTTGGGACGTCACCCCACACCAAACTGTTACCTTACGTGGGTGCAATGAACTCGAATGAATTGCCCTAGGGTTTGCATTTCCCCAGAACCGGCAGTTTTGTTTATTGACCGAACCATTTAGCTCAAAGTGAGCTTCGTCCGACATCAATATTTTGAAGAAAAATTGATGATTTCAGCATCAAGATTTAATAGCGCTTCGGAGTAAGTAAGACGTGGTTGAGTATCAGCTGGCAATAGTTCTTGAACCATCTGTATCTTGTAAGGGAACAGACTCAAATCGGTGTGCATTATTGTGTGCAGGGATGATACAAGGAATGTTTTCCGCAATGTTTTCCAAGGACCGACTTGTTCGGGGTCTCCCTGTATGCCTCCGATCACCAGTGGTTCCCGACTGCTCAAATTGAGCCACTAACCGCTGAATGGTCTGAGCAGTAGGCGCATGTTGTTGAGCGAATTGTCTTTGAAATCCTCGTTGTGTTGCGACAATTGATGCATTGTTTCTGGCATAAATCAGTACTATTGTGGCGCGCTGTTGAGGAGTGTAGCGATTCATTTTAAAACTTTTTGGGCTGATCTTCAATAATCTGAAATAAAAAATTAAAAAAAGTAAAAAATAAAAAAGTTATAAGCAAAACAAATGAGGTGATAAATTTTCGGACACCCTGTACATACCCATGTACATACACTGTAATATTTTGTTTCTTTAAATGACTGAGACCATTAGTACATCTGTTTGTAATTCAATACCTCATTTACTATTATATTTAAAAATTTGGAAATCCCTTTAAATGACTTCTTTTCACATCACAATACCATATAAAGGGGGAAAAATGTAAAGTTTCAGAAATAATTCAGGTCTGAAGGGGTTAAGCACTATGACGTGTGTGAAGAATTTCATATGTAGAATGAAAGCTGAAGCTTTCCAGTTTCAGGTGATAGCAGTTTGGGCATAAGCCACAAGATTCACATTTCTTGGTTTGTGCCTCCTGTATAATTTAGACCTGTTAAAACCAAAGGTTCCTAGGCAGTAACATTGATTTTGAACCTTAGGCTCATTATTCAGGAAGACTGTAAGAAATGAACAGCAAGCTATAGGTCTGATAATAAAAATAAATGAATGGGTCTATCTGAGGAACAGAGCAAGACTAGCAGTTGTGGTTAAGTATGCCAGCTGAACACATTGGGTCCTGATCATCCATAAAGTTTGGGCTTCACTTTTTGATTGAAACTATTTTTCAGAGAAATTGATGATAATAATACTTTTTTTGATAATCATGGTGATAACGATAAATCAGTGTTGGGAAATTGTTTTCCTCTGTAACCATGAGCTTTGTCCCAAACTTCCTTTGGCTGCTCAAAGTTGACAATGCATCATTGGGTCAAAAAGTTCAAAACTACCAGCAGCGTGATGGAGGATCATTTGACATTCTTGCACAGTCAGCTCATCCTTCTTTCCTGTTTTCTTAAGTCTTTTTCCCTTACCCTATTCATCTGCCACCCTGTCGGTCATTCTGAATGTTTCAACCCAGTGTTGCACTGTTGTCTTCCAGCAGCCAATGTGCTTTGCAGCAGCAGCCAAAGAAAGCTAGGGACCAAGCTCATGGGCACAGAGAAAAAAGTGAAGCCCAAACTTTACAGATGATCAGGACCTGACATGTTCTGTTCGCACACTTAACCACTACTGCTAATCTTGCTCCATTCCTCAGATAGACCTGTTTGGTTTTTTTTATCAGACCTGTAGACCTGCATGAACTCCCAACAAGCCCATATTGCAAGAGTGGTCATAATAGGCTGAACATTTGTCAAACTGTTCTTGTGCCCAACCAGTGAACAGCATAGATGCTTGATGGGCTGCATGAGTATAAATTGCAAATGGAACTGGCATGTGGTTTTAGTGCTGGAGCATAAATGGATGCAATTTTGAACACTATGAAAATGTCATATTTGAATGAATTAAGAAAACAGCTGGAAATGGTAATTTAACTATTAAGGATGGAGTCTGCCCAAAGTATAGGTGCTGCTATGTCTATAGATTGCAGAAAATGAGCTGGCCATTCACATTTTGGTGGTGCTTGGCTTACCTTCACTGCTGAGTAACAGAATTTCCAAATTTGCTATTAGGGCATTCATTATGTGCTGTATAATGAGTACATAACATTTTGTTTGCCTTGCCGTAGCTGGAGGAGGAAGAGGCAAAATCCTTGTGTGAGAATCAATGCAGGGCATTGAAGGAGTCATTACTCAGCCAGCAGGAGATCTTTAGTAACCTGCTGGAAGTCGTCCGACCCTGGCGATCGTTGGTCTTTGCTGAAACAAGAAGTGCTGCATCTGAGGAGGAGGAAGCAGACCTGGAAAGACTCCGCAGCTGGGGTGCCACACCGACCAACAGTTTAAGTCAGCGCGAACGTGACCAAGCATCCAGCCTGGAGCTGGCATCCCATGCTGTCCTTGTCCCATCTCATCCTGCATCCTCTATTGTAGTGGAACGAGGTGTTGGGACTTCCCCTCCCCCAGAAGCTTATCATACTTGCCCTATTTGTGAAGATACCTTCTCTCAGGAAATTTCTCATGAGGAATTTGAGTCCCATGTTGTCCAACATTTTGAAGTTGATGAAGATTCTTTTCTGGCACAGTTTGAAATCATCAGTGGATCTGCATAATTTTTCATGTCATATATTCCCTTTTAGTATTCCATTATACATAGGCAATCAACCAAATCCCAACTTCAACAGAGGACATTTGTTAAATGTCAAGGTCACGATAAAAGGAGTGTTCTGAACAGATGATCATAAGGATGCATTCAATGATATATTGTGATGCTTGCCCTATCTTTCATTCCATTTGTGCAAAATTAGTGATTTTATTATGTCATCCAAAGTTGTGTAGAACCCCATAGAATTTGCTCAAGTCTATTGTGTTATGCTTGAAGGTCTACTGGTATTTTGGGATGGGAATATTTTCAATTTTTCTGTACTTATCAGCATTTAAGTGCTTTATGACTTGAAGAACCAACACATGAAAAAACTCTTGATTGCCTCTGACTGTAATCATATACCAAATCTGATGGAATATTCCTAATGGTGAGATGTCTGTGATTTTATTTATCTGATTTTGTAAAGACAACGATATGAAGATGCGAGTGTTACAGTGATACAAGTGTGACTCATGTTTTCTGCTGTTTTTATGTAGTTAGTACATGACACAGTGGAAGGGTTGCATTTGAATATAAAATTTCAATTTAAGGTCATTGTGCTTGCTTGCTTGATGTAAGTGAATGCAATTCTGTTGTAGGTGTAGTACATTGGGGTTGCACTTACCTCAGTGCACAATTGTCCATAAATGCATTACACTTACTATGGGCATTACATCCATCTACATCAAACTAAACCTAGTTGAGTGTTTTTTTTTTTTTCATTCAGTAGCCTGGCCTCCTTTCTGTCAACCTTCATCTGTTTGTTTTCTTGCTGCAAGAAAAAAAAAATGTATTGCAGCAGCCCTGGACAGAAAGTTTTCTGCATAATTTTTTCAATGGTGGGACATTCGCCATGTTGTGAAGAAAATGTTATTCACAAGTTCTTCTCTTCTTGAATTCCTTTGTTGCATATTTGGGGAGTATCTTGGAATTCCATGATAAATTTATAGGCATTCCATTTAATCCCACCACTTAAATCATGAGAAAATCAGAGCATGGAATATGGAGAGAACATGAGAAAAATTCTGTCCAAGACTTAAGATGTGGTATTCTTCAGATTGGGCCAAGAAAAAGTTCAGCCATTTTAATTTGATTGCTTAATCTGTCCTAATCATGAGTTATGCTATTTGAGGATAGATGGGTCTACTTTTAGTGAACTGAATGGATTCAATATAAAAGAAATAATAGTTTATCAATAGTTTGCACCCAGTTTTCACATTGCAAGGTTGTAAGTTGCAGTTGTGTGCACATACTTTTCTCACATATGAGGATAAGCCAGGGCCAGATTAAGAAGTTGCTAGGCTTGGGGCAAGTGGGACGTTTTTAATTTCCTTCAGGGAGCCCCCGGGCAACATCCCCTTTTGCCTCCCCCCCCTCCTTAATCTGGCCCTGGGATAAGCATGCATCAAGCAGTGGCTCTGGGAAATGGAGTAGTGGCAAAATAAGCTAGCAGTTTCTGAAGAAGACTGTGCATTAAATGTAGCTTTTAACAATTGAGTAATTTCAATTTAATTTTATGCATCATTGTTGCTATCCATGCTATTGAAGAATGCTTTATTGAATTGAATATGTTTCTTCTCGTATGGTAATGCAAATATGCAAACACAACAGCAAATTTTGACTGTTCTGAAAAAAATGATTAAAACTATTTGATTTCATTTCCTTGAAGAAAATTGCATTAAATTGGGAATGAGTAGTACTATTTATCCTCAAAATTACATTAGATCATAATTAGTACTGATCTAACAATCGAATGAAAAGGGTGAACCTCTTTTTTTGCCCTCTCTTCATTTTTATGATTAAAAAATGTTTAATGGGAAAGAACTGCCAAGAGTGCCTTGGTATACTGGCATCGTTTCATATACCCTGGAAATTGGAGGAATTTCCTTCGCATGTGTATTGCATGCAAATGCAATTTGCTATGTCTTGCTGATACTGATTTTGAATTTGCTTTCCTTGAGTGGATAGAGAGCAATTTATTCTTGTATCTGTTTGATCCAAAGATGGAACTTGTCCCAAATACAAGTGACTCGTGTATATCAGCGTCTCCTTTCCTACTCCACGGCAAGGGTAGGGCAAATCTGAATTCCGTGACGACTTTGAATCCCAACTATTTGTTTCCTTGTTTCACTGGAGCTGATGGCGCCTGTGTGCACAGGACCATTATACCTTTGATGAAACTTGAGGAAAAGGCGAATTGCATGACTCGAAGCACGGAAGGATATCTCTCATTGGAATGTCCAAGGTGAGATTTTGTCGTGATCGTCTTTCCTGAAGTGCATTCGGCTAATTCCGCAACCCTTCTGCTAAAGCCGCAACACTATTCTGGGAATTCCGCTACCCTTAGTTCTTCTATGGCCCCTCGCCCTTCAAGGGCGAAGTTGTTAGTTTTCAGGCTCTTAACTTTGGCAATGATGGATAATAGTTCTTCTCGTGTTCAGATTTACCAGTTCAGATATTAAGTACAAAACAACATCTCAACCAAACAAAGCGAAAAAGAACGTCTCCAAGATTCCCCGTGACAAGTAAAGGGCGTCTTTGTCTTTTCTCTTGTTTTTTTTTTTTCGGCGATGGAAAGTGGGGGCCTCAAGGCGTGTTTAAAAGGGGAAAAAAGGACCTCTAACGTATGCCGTGAATTATCCTGCTGATATTTTATTTCAAGACAGTGAAAATTATCATACTCTAGGTTTCCAATGTTGAAACAATTTTTCAACCTTCCTCTATCATCATTTATGGTTGTTCGTGGCACTCCATACATTTTGGAGTCCCACGCAAGCCCATCCTGTCAGACTTTGTGGCGATAATTGCCGCATCTTGATCTTCCTGCAAATACTTCTTGCCTGTCCTATCCTTCTTGCTGATTGTTATTGACTATTTCCGTCGTCCTCTGGCTCTTGCTGCGTTTTTTTTGTTTTACCTTTGGGGTTTCCCATTCTTTGCAAATGGCAATATCCCAACTTTTTATAGGTAACTATGAGTTGGAAGTCAGATGCGACCTGCATAAGCATGACAGAAGACTGAGCTATAAGAGCGAAATTAAAAACCTTGCCGTCAGGAGAATACAGGAAATGCTCCAACAAGAAGTTACGGAATTCACCAATAGGTCATATTCCGCAACGTCTGCACTGCTAATATTTGAAGATGAATGAATGCATGAATCACCTCTTGCTCAGTCGCAAAACTCTCGGAGGACCGAATGGACAAGCAATCTACAGTACCATATGTCATAAAATATAATTATAGATAATGTTCAACACATCTAACAATTGGACTCTCATTATTGGGCACGGTATTCAACGAGGAAGAGAACCTTGCTTCCCTTGCCCACCACCAATATATTTATTTATTTATCGAATGCCTATGCGAACTAAGCATTCTCAGGAATTGAAGTGGGGTGGTTGGTGGATGGGACCAGGGTATGCTTGTTTAGCCATGTGATGGCATCAGCATCAGCGGCGTGCAGAGTGCGTAGGCCACTATGGAGGCATGTCATTGGGCAGTCGTTGACTATGTGCGACATTGTTTGCGGCTCGCCGCATTCGCACAGTGGGCTATCGAGCAGTCCCCATCGGTGGTCATTAGCCGCAGAACGCCCGTGACCTGTCCGGAAGCGATTTAGAAGGGTCCACAGTTTCCGTGGAAGGTGGAAGCCAGGTGGTTCGACCAAAGGGTCGTCAACTATTTGGTTATTTGTCACCGTCGACTTGGCCCACTCCTCGCGTCAGCGCTGCTCCACTGGCACCGCTTGGCCTGTTGGTAAGATGGCCCAGAGTGGGTGTCGGGATGGGAGACGATGAGTTGGTGAATCAAAGAGATCGAAGTGGAGAGGCAAGGCAGGATTTGTTTTCACAAGAGCCATCATATTTGCGGCGGCAACCTCACGGCGTAGTTGCGGCGGGGCTATGTGACATAACACGGAGCCATGGCACGGGTTTGGATCTTAACATTCCAGAGATGGTACGCATTGCTGTGTTCAGCTGCACATCTATGAGTCTAGTGTGCGAAGACTGTGCCCAGATCAGAGGGCAGTATTCCGCAGCTGAATAACATATTGCCATGGCCGTAGTTCGCAGAGTATGCGCTTCTGTTCCCCATGTCGAGCCAGCTAGCTTGCTGAGAAGGTTGTTCCGAGTTTTCACTTTAGAGGCTCTCTTTTCTAGGTGTTGTCGGAATGTCAATGTACGATCAAGGGTCACCCCGAGATACACTGGGTTTGGATCATGTCGCAGTTGTTGGCCATTTAAGCTCACAACGAGTTCGCGTCTGGCGGATGCATGGTAGAGGTGGAACGCGCTGGACACCGTCTTCGTCGTACTTGGTTGCAGTTGCCATTGTCGGCAGTAGTTTGCCACAGAAACCAGGTCTTTGTTCGAGGTAACTTCTAGGTTGGAGAAGTCGTGCGATTGGAATCCAAGACAGATGTTGTCCGCAAAGATGAACTTGCGTGATTTCGTCAGGAGTAAATCATTGGTAAAGATGTTGAAGAGAGTGGGGGCGAGTACAGAGCCTTGGGGTAAACCGTTGCGTTGCAGCCTCCAGGAACTGACGCGGTCCCCCATGCAAACTATAAATCGACGGTTGCGAAGCAGTAGCTCCATCGAATTGACTACCCAGCGTGGTAACTTCCTTGACAGCTTGGTCAACAAACCAATGTCCCAGATAGTATCATAAGCTGCTGTCAGGTCGAGGAAGACCGCACCTGTCTTCAGTCTGCGCTGAAACACATTTTCGGTGAAGGTGGACAACGCCAGCACCTGGTCGCAGGTGCTGCGACCATGGCGGAAACCAGCCTGATCAACACTCAACTGGGTGTCCACTAACGGTATGATTTGTTGGAGAATGAGCCGTTCCAGCAATTTATAGCAGACACTGAGCAAAGAGATTGGTCTATAGCTCTCTGCACTGCAGGGGTCTTTGCCAGGCTTTGGTAACGCGATCACCTTCGCCTTGTGCCAGATCTTTGGCATTCGATTCTCGCTCAGCACCCGAGTGAAGAACTTAGCAAGCCAGCCCTGCGCCGGGGGGCCAAGGTGTTTCAGGAATTCTGGTGGGATGTTGTCGATGCCTGGAGCAGTGCCAGACTTCATCAGGCAGAGGGCAACCTTAACCTGCGATGTGGTGAAGACAGGGGGTGGGTCGCAGTCATTGGTGCTGAGCAGGAGTTGTTTTCTCTCCTTTCGCACCTTTTTCTCAAATACCTTGTCGCGGGTTGCCTTGGCCACTCGCAGGAGGTGGCTGTCAACTGCATTTGGGGTGACCTGAGGGCATCGTCGAACAGGAGGCAATTGAGCTGCCCCTAGTTGACGAACCAACGACCATCCTTTCCTGCTGCTGCGTGAGAAGTTGAGCTGAGAAGTAGCCTCCTCCCAGCGGATACATCGGGCAGAGTCAAGTGACTATCAGGCAGCTTGCGAGCTCTTATAATTATTTACCCAGTAGAAATGAGGGGACGGTGATTGCATTGACGTCAGAGTACATATGGCACTTTCCATTAAACTAGACAGGGTACTGATTGAGGTTTTCATAGGGAAATAATAGAATGGGAAGTGATATGTTACGGAATTACCCTCCAGTTTCACGAGTGTTGCGGAATTCCCAGATTTGCCCTACTTGAATTCTCATTTGATCGTTTTATGCGGTCGGAAAATTTAGAACAGTAGATGTAGACTTCATTGTTGTTAGCTTTGGTAACATCTATGTTGCAGTCCGAATCTGCTGAGACGATGCCAGCCAACACTAAGCAGTGTTATGAGTGCAGTGTGAGCAACTTATTTGCTGAAAGCCCTTACACTAACTGAGAGATTTTCCATTGAACTTCAATTTAGGAGGTCCGTGAACATTTTCATGCTCAAGTATTGACTCAGGAATATATTGGGTGTAATCTAGTCAACTGACAAAAGGGGATGATTTGATACCCTTGAACTTTTTTGCATTTAGGGCCATTTCCAAGTTTTGTAGGGCAATTTAATATAAGATGGATTTCTGGCAGTCGGCGCAAGAACGTTGGGTCAACATTGGCACATTGTCAACATTGGTGACTACTCGTGAATTCGGGAGGGCGTTCAGATGCTATTAAGCGAAATTTCTTTTTCTTCTTAGTCTCACTATTGTTTCTACGTGGAGTTATTCACATTATATACACGGATAATAGGTTTTGCAATTCGATGTAACTGCCATGGGGAGATTTAGTAATATCGAGCCTTCTCGAACCCAGTGGCTAGAAGTACTTAGAGTCTTCTTCTGCCTGATTACCTCCTTAAACAGGTCTATCTAGAAATTCCAATACTTTCCTTTATGTTGTAAATGGGAAAAGATCGGGTACTGCATGAGAAATGCAGAGTACTGTTTATTTCAGGGCATCAGGGTAAGAATCGGCGGTTAGGCGCCATCTCGCGTCGATTCGTAGAACCTATTTTCAGTTGATATTGATGTGGATAATTCCATGTAGAAACAACATTGAGAATACGATGAAAAACGAATTTGCTCCTAATAGCCTCTGAACGACTTCCCTAATTCACGAGTAGTCACCGAATGCTGAAAATACGGTTAATTACGAATAGCTCGCATTTCATCAATGTTGATTTTTCGTCGAATTCAAGTATTCAACCAAGTATCAACGTTTCAACATTTTCTCAATGTTAACACAACGTTGTTGTGCCGAATGGGTTGGTGCAATCGTTAGAAACAGGATCGGACAGGCCCACTGGGGAACCGGGAAGTTTCCCCGGTGGACTCCCCAAACCTTTTTTTTTTTAATAATAAATTCCTGTTTATTGCTTTCTTAATTTGCAGCATATGATTACTGTGTATTAACATTGAATAATGTATCTTTTTAATCCATTACATAATTTTTCTCTCGTGTATTCTTGGGAAGAGGAGGAGGGGGGGGGGGTCCTTTGTCAGCAATTTGAGTCAAATGTGAAACGTGGAAAAGAATCACAACTATTGGAATATGCTAAGTAATCCTGTGATCTGCCACTTCTCTGTTGGCTAGGGGGATGAATCTTTATTCGGCCCCCCATTCGGCATTATGTAGTGCAGTGGTTTCCAAACTTTTTTGGTCAAGACTCAAAATTCAACATCCAAACCCTGGGCCGCAACCCGGGTTTGGGAACCCTGATGTAGTGGGTAAATTCTGCAGAGAATAGCCGCAGATCCGGAATAGCCCACTCACGAGTAGCATTAAAGAAGTAAATTAAGCGGTTACGCTCCTGAAGCAGCTAGTGAATACCCCAGGGACCAATTGCCTCATTTTCTCGTCCCGCAAAAAAAAAAGAAAGAAGGAAATCGAGAGTGAGAGAGGGTATGTGAGGCACGCTTTCCCGCTCGGCCTCGGCTCTCCCTCCTTGCTGGAGCAGCCTCGACCATGCCCCTATCCCCTCTCCTGCTTCACCCCGTCGCGGGTCTTGCCGTCTGTACCTCCTAGACAAGCTTCTCTCGTCCCTGCTTATGGACATACCTCCTCTCCTCCACGCGTCCTATACACTCCACGTACCTTGGTCTGTACGCATTGTATATGCCATGTCCTCTCGAGGATCTCCCTTCTCTTTCTTAGCATCGAGTATCGCTGCTATAGCCTGCATCCTCGCGTCAGAAAGAAATTTCGCTTTCCTTTCTTAAATGACGTGAAATATGCTGCCTCCTTGAGCCACTCACACGAGGCTATCCTGGGATCCAAGAGGATCCGATCGTCACGAGTTCTCCTGACCCTGTAACCAATAGTCTATGAAACAGTCATCTGGCTTCTCTGCCCTTGTCAGTCACCAGTCAATCTCATGATGTAAATATTCGGTTAAGAAATTCAATCACCTCATTACAGGTGATCTAAGCGAAGAGAACGAAGAGCAAAAGACTTCTTTTTTAAAATTACCAATGATTGGAGTGCTCCTGGCTGTGGGCTTCAAAACTGTGTACCGACGTAATACTCTCGAACATTCAAGGATCGATGTGTCTACTCGTGGCATGAGGGGCTGCCGATCGGGATCTCAGTGCATAACGAGGAGAATCATTTTCAACAGCTTCTCATTGACGCTCCAGAGGTGAAATGTGAAGGATCTTTTTTCAGGGAGCCACATAGCCTTAAAATATGGCAGTAATTACCAAATCAAAAAAAATTAGCCAAATAATAATAATAATAATGGCGACGTAAGCAGTGGCGCAGCCACTTTCGTCAATGGGGAGGTGGGCTAAGCGGAACGGTGGGGGGCTAGAATTTCCCCTATCTCCATGGGGCGAAATACATCCGCCATTCCCCCGATGGCGGATGTATTTTGACCAGAATTGAGGAGGGCTTGAACGAAACTTGGGGGTTGAAGCCCCCCACCCCCTCTCGCTACGCCACTGGACGTAAGACGAAAGTATATATTTTGAATGTGATTCTTAGGCCTTCCTGCAATGATGGCAAAGCAATGAAGAGTGAACTATAAGAGCCATATGTGAGCCGAAAAAGAGAAAAGCAGTCCAAGTCCAGCTTTTCAGGTTCGTCCAGGGCCGGGAAGAGACGAAGAGAAACGTACATATGAAGACAAAAATGAAACGAAATGAAACGACCTAACATGTTTTCCACTGAATCGAATATTTCAAGTTACGTAATCCATTCCCCAATATTTCGCCCTTCCTCGGGTTTTAGTTTCTAATGCAGTGATGGAATGAGAAAGGAATTCGTTGAGAGCGGCCAGCATCGCATTCGATGGTCTCATCTCGACGTGGATGCTGGACAAACGAAAGAATCGGAAACATCCTGCTGCACTGAGCCGACTCGTTCCAATCGGTCTTTAAAAAAAAATAAAATGTGAGTGAAAATTTGAGTGGAAAACTGATGGAGAAGAAGCTCGCACGTTATCACCATTGGTGGCAGCAACTAAGATGCTTGGGTGTCAGAAGTTGAGCTTCGTTCGTATTTTTCTTGGAGGAGGGAGGGGGCATCAAGCTACGCCGCTGAGCATCTCAGAATGTCCTATAGCTCTCACGTAAGCCAGACGCGGGCGGCCGAGCGGTCGGCGACGAAGCAAGGCTCCGGCTAACTCGTAGAGAGGGGTAGTGCACACCTGCGTGAGAGGGTCGTGTGCAAAAAGAGCCTCTCCCCAGCCCCTGGCAACAAACCATAGTAGGTTCCATTCCCGGAAAATTCGGATCTCACCTCGCCGTCTTGGCGGGTGCGCGAATTACGGATCGTGCTACGTGATTGGTCAGTAGGTGAAAAGCCCGCGGATTAGCTAGGATGTGAGGCTACATCCGGGGTCGGACGCATGTTCTTCCCCCTCAGTCTCCTGCCTGCTCGCACGTGCCTCGGAGGGGTCCTCGCGTCTCGCGTTTGCGTTCCATTTCAGTTATTAATTAGACCGAAGACATTCTTGGAATATGTTTTCGTGTTACATGCAAGGCATCAGGGGGCCATTTGAGTCAACCTTAGTTTTAGGCCTTTGGACCCCTCCACGAGAAGACTTCTCATGTGAGTTCGTTCCAAGTATTCTTTCAGGCATTGCTCGATTCGGGAGTTTTCGTTCCGTTTCTTTGGTGCTCGCCTCGTCAACGTTTTGTAGCCGTCGTTGTGACTGAAACTGCTTTTGAAAGTTAATTGAACAGGTGTCTAATTCACGCGCTTCAAGTTCATGTTGCAGTTTTAGATGAAGTTAGGGTGGCCAAGTATGATAGATCAGAAGACGGGACGCCTGAGGTTGGAGTGGTGTGTAGTGGGGAGGTGCCTGGTCTAAAAGTGAAAAATTTGTAAATGTTAAAAGTACTTTTTTTTTGTTATTCCTTGGTGGAACATTTCTTGTGGGATTCGGGACAGACAAACGAAGTTCGGGACTGTCCCACAGAATGTGGGACGGTTAATCACTAGATGAAGTTGCTGAGGTAACGTGGCCTGACGCAAGGCCTAACTGAGAAGCGTCACAGCCTGACTTTTTGGTCTAAAAGGAAAACACCATTCTCCGACGTGGGCTTACTAGGAGACACGTTTTTCGACGTCAGGCCTTGCATAGGGCACTTCAGGGAACCCTGTTACGGGATGGGGTGCGGCCACCGTTAACTTGTACTTGTTTTATGTACATTAGAAGTGAGTCAAGAACGAGGACCTCCCGAATCGAGTCTGACTGCATGGGCTGAAATTTAAGTGAAATTTAAAATCGCGAAGGCCGAATTCTTAATTTATCGTGTCCATTAGCATTGTAGCGTTGCACTAGAACCAGTTCAATGCTGGACTAATTCCGAACGCGTGCGTAAGAGGCTTCTGGTAAGCCTAGCTGACTGTAAAAATAAAAAGGCAAGGTCTTTGCGCGTAGATGCAAAATTTGCATCTGCTCCTCCGATTCCCTCTTTACTGTTTTGAATGCGCCGTTGGCTGCAGATGAGATAGTTTTGCCTCCGCGTAGGGCCAATTTCCGCCTGTCTTATTTGCTAGCGAATGTCGTTGCTTGCTAGGCGGGGATTCGTGGCCTAAGACGAACGCGTTTCTTGGCCTTTCAATACACTGTCGAATCTCGAGAGCCTAGGTCCAGTGGGGATTGTTCTAATGACACATCGTAAAATGAACACGAAAGGTAACCCTTTTAGGCGCAGGCCTGTCACTCGTATGGGAGGGGAAGCGATGTACTGTATGTAAAGCCGCCCCACATGGGAAAAAACAACACGTAAGAACCCTTTCTCATCCACAAAAAGGAAATGTGTCTATTAGCAGCCGTATCTGCCTTTCGTTAGGCCCATCACATACGTACAGACCCGATGCGATTCTGTAACCTTGAAGCTTGAAATGGTGTCGTTGATGTAGCTCGTCGACGTAGAAGTGTCTACATTGTCGCAGATGGGATTCTCCGGTGGTGTTGGAGGAGAACTAACTACGTATTATTCCAACATTAGTTTAGTGATGCGAGTGGTAAAAGCTAGCTCGAGGAGACGGTGAAATGAGTGCTGAAGTCGTTGGGGACCAATATCTTAATGCGTTTCAAGTCTGCAGTATGAACTGGATGCACCTGTTCGGTCTTCCCAGATCTTCGCGCGAACTTTTAATTTTGTCTACTGCAGCCGCTTTTATGGGGCAATCGGGGAAGAGCCTGCCGGTCTGGTAGGGCTGCCTAGTAACTGTCATTAACATACTAATTGCTAGTCTGGTGCCGTAACTATGACGTTTTAACTCGTGAACGCGATTTTTTGTTGTTTGAGGAGTGCTGTCTTGGAGGCAGTCTGGGCCTGCCGAATTTCTGTTCGGTAAGGCTGCCGAGAACTCAGCTTTCTCGGCTGAATTTCATGGGTCTCGCATAATTCACGAGACTTACATTCTTTACTGGTATTAGAATTGATGACAGTACGTTATCGTCGCGATTCATAGGTATGCGTTTTTTAACGCGCGATTCACCAGACTACGATCTTGTTTTTGGGGTCCCCGCAACGCGGTAGGATGCGCGAGGATTATATTGACTGTCGCATTCGATTCTTGAAGTGATTTAGGCTAGTGATAGGTTTTAACTCTGTAGAAGTGAGGTTAACACGAGTGATGGCGCAGCGCCTTTCTTCTGGTAAGTTTATAGACCTAACGGAGGCCTAGATAACGTAGTGGAGGTTTAATTGGTGAAATGCTCTGCATGCACCGTTATGTTTATGATAATATAGAATGCTATGATACTGTATAGCCTCGGCTTAATTACGGACCAGCCACAGGATAAGAGTTTTGGTGGGTAGGGAATGGGTGATAGGGTGGGGTGGGTGGGTGGTGGAGGCCGAGTGAGAGGGTTGAGGTGGGTGGGTGGTGGAAGACAAGTGATACGGTTGGGGTGAGTAGTTGAGTGGGTGGGAGATGAGTGATAGGGTTGGGTGAGTGTCATAAGCATAGGAAGGACTTATGGTTATCTTCAGAAAATTCCAGGCTGAGGTGTTGAGCGCTTGGTGGAACTAGGGACAAGTTTCTTGATGGAAATATGAGGCCATGGATCTCCATGCGCAGGTTTTTTGACTATCGATAAGTCCCGGAAAATGAGGGCATTTAGTAAATGCTATCAGACCAGACTTAATTTATTATTCTGCGATATAATCTCTCGGAACTGTACAACATTTTCCTATTTGTTCCGAAAACAAGTTTCACGGGAGCTGCACTAGATTTCGTGGTTCCTATCTCAACCATTGCATCACAACATTATGTCCTCGCAACCTTGAAGCCCGTGCGCCTCGAATTTGGCCTGTAACCCCGTGAGAAACGATTTTGAAAAGTTTCGGCGAAAGTTAGGCGAACGGTGTCGACGGGGTTACCGCCATCCATCGTACTAACTACACAATCGTGAAATCCTAGCAGATTGGTGAGACAAGAACTGTACCTCCTCCCAACCGAGTTGAGATCCCCTCGGAGCGAGTTGTCCTCAAGATATTCTGAGGTGCAATCCTTTGTCGTGCCTCCCTTCATCTTTCCGCGAGTGTTCGTGAGACTGACGGGCCCCCGTGACTCCCCAGGTTACTCTCATCCTTATTGAAGATAGATACAGCGTTCGCCGAATTTTTCAATCCCTTGACACGTTCTCAGGCTAAATGTTACTCTCAAACACGATCGGTGGTACCGATTGCCTTTCTGCCTCAAGTGTCCCATCCAACTCGTGATCTCTTCCTTCGTGATGGCGATATCTTCGACGCAGACCGAGGTGACCTCGGTCATCGTCGACTAGGATTTCACGATTGTGTAGTTAGTACGATGGATGGCGGTAACCCCGTCGACACCGTTCGCCTAACTTTCGCCGAAACTTTTCAAAATCGTTTCTCACGGGGTTACAGGCCAAATTCGAGGCGCATGGGCTTCAAGGTAGAGGGAAAAACAGAATAGTCGACTACTTGTCGGGAATAGTGCAGAGAGTACAGTAATTGTAAATGAAGTGTCGATGGAAGTTAATGTCGTTAGGCGGAGGATCAAATCTAGGAAGAAACTGGAGGGATCTTAGTAGCCCCCTAGACGTTTCCGTTTTTTTTTTTTCCTTTTCTGTTGCTATCCTTAGCTGTAAAAAAAAGTGCACACTGCGTAGCGTGTAATGTGAAAGTATGACATGAACCAGGACGTTTTGAGCGCTTTTTTCAGAAGGTCCTACACGACCGATAACGATTCTTGTGCGTCATTCTCTTCAATATCCGGTGGCTAGCAGGATCGAGTAAGATGACTATTGTTACGGATAGGTTCTTGCTGCGAATGCCTCTCATGGCTTGATATAATTGGTGTTGCTTGAAGATCCTGTCGGGTCTGGCAATGTGAAGGAATAGTCGAGTTGTCCATTACGATCGATACAGGAGTTCATGACGATGCTTGCGTTCGTTTCATATACGGTGCAGAATCTTCTCCCCATGGCCGCTATATTATGCGATTGCGTTCGTGGATTTTCACGGACACAGAGTAGCTTTGCCTTGCTGTCAAGCCTTTTGGAACGCAAATAGTCTTGACTAGTCAGTAATATTTTCCCGATTCAGTTGTATTGAATCGGGATTTTGGGTTTGTAGGTGGTTTGTATGCAGAGTGATTGAACAATAGATGGATGTAAGATTGATCAGAGTTATTTTCTCTGTCGTAGGTAAGTAGGGGAACTTTCTAGCGTATATTGGGTTCTTTATGAGTGAAGGATGGAGGAGAAGTGCTATGTATTGGAAATAGACAAATTCGCGTAGGCTATGACGAAGCATTATCAAAGAGGTTAACGTGAGGAGAAGCGAGTCTTGCAACTGGGTGAGAAGCGGTAGAATTTGCGGTTTTGGGCTGGGGTGGAGAATCAGGGATCATAGTACCCTGAGGGAATGTCAAGATTTAGTGGTAACCTCTTTTCAGAGGAACAGTCTAGATGTATCTCCAAGTTTCTAAATGAATCGTCGCCTCGGGTGTGCAAGCTCCCTTGGGCTCAGTCCTTGGACCCCCATTTTTATCGTTAACATTAGCAGTTTAGACAAAGGCCTCACAAATTCGATCTGTAAATTTTGCCTACGAACGCGAAGATAGGTTTCTCCGTTGTGGAATAGGTTGACCGGTCGAGAGCCGAAGGAGATTCAGAGGCTTTGGACTAGTGGAGAAGAAAATGGTCCACGAAGTTCCTGGAAAGGAAAATTCCTCAAATATGATAAAACGAATGGTTGATGTGATTTGAGAGATCATTTGAGACGAGGAGCTGAATGTATCCGAAAAAGCGCCGGGAACGGCACCTTAATATAACGGAACTTCTTCATATGGTATCCGATTGCGATATTTCGCGCGATACTCTCTCGTATATGCAGCTCTGATAGGACCTGTGTATTATTTTCAGTATTGGTGATCTGCTAGTTAAAGTGATGACGCAGTTGGTAAGGGGTTCAGAGGCGGGCCTCGAGAATGAAGGAGATACGGAGACTTTAGTCATAAAAATTAGGAGGTGGGAGGGGGGGGGGGGACGACCTCAGCCAGGATTTTCGCAAGGGAATGGATATCGTGGAGCGTTTTGGGTAGGCTTTTCTGACTCGATGGTTGCACCAGGACGATTAAGAACCAGTCCAAGTTTCACGTGATTCAGGTACGACTCAGGTTGAGTTGGCTGTCCCTTCTGTGGCTATAGCTTATGAAATTAGATGCCTTCATGGGTAAAACAAAAAGGGAGCAGTATAACTGTAAGTAACAAGTCTAGAAGGATGTGCTCCCATTAAATTTTCAATCTGCGGGAGGTGTAGGTTCATCGTACTTTGTATTAACGCTCTACTTTGACATAGCATGCCACTATGGGCAAACTTGCTTATTGACCTCCCAACATGAAAGGTTCTTGAGGGTGAACGGAAATAGCTACTTGCATCTCATGTTTGGACATGGAGGTAAAAGGGCAATAAGTTCAGTAAATGGTAAGGACACCACCTACTGGTAGTGGTGCATTGCAAAAGTATGAGATGGGAGTTAAATTAATTATACTGAGAGAATAAGGACTGAAGTGAAGGGTGAATGAGCGATTGGTGGACATGGTAGGGAAAAAAATGGCAATCTGCATTCCTGGTATTCTATAGCAGAAGTTCTCTATGCATTTGGCACTTGGAATTTATGTATTATGAGTGAAAGGAGGAGCATGTCAAAGAAATGGTAGGAAGAGGCTGTGGGGAAAGGAGGAATCTCCATTAAAGCAGAGGGAGATAGACTCAGGCTTGGTAGTGAAGTAGTAGGTTATTTTCCATAAGAATTTTCATAATGAGATTTATTTATTCTTCCATATGTACAATAGTTGAAGTCCATGATGATAGAAGATACTCCTAAATATGCACATAATCTTTCATGTACTAGTTGCTGAGTACAAACATAGTAGCTTGTCTAGATTTCATTGAGTTCCAGGAATATTTAGGAGGGTAGGGAATGAACAACTAGAAGAGTTTTGGAACTACTACAAGTGAATGAGATCTGAATTGCATCATCCTTTATTGAGATCTGAATTGCATCATCATTTGCATTGCATTGTGTACCTGCAAGGGCAACCATATTGGTAATGATGAGTTTGCTGAACAATGCTCTGAAATTTTGCTGGAGGATGTTAGCTCTCGAGGGGGTCCAGGTGGGTGAAGGGGAGGTGATGGCTGGTGGAGAGGAGTCTTCCCATGGGAATTGGCAAAATTCAAAATTCACCCATACTGTGATGGGAAATTGTTTATGTAAGATGATTTGACCCAAGGAGAAGCAAAACAATTAACCATGAAGAGGTGTTGACTATGTAATGACAAAGGTGCTGGAAGTTTTAAACTGGGATGGAGAATAAGTCAAGGATCTTAATCAACCAAGGGAACATCAGAGGAAAATAGCTGATTTGTTGCTTATTCTGTCAGAAGGAGCTTTAAGTGAGTGAAGATGGCATCTTATGGTTGTTTTTGCTGGCTCAAGCACAGCAGCCTGGCCTCTGGCCCTTTCTGTAGAAGAATAATTCCAGCTTTCAGTAATTGAAGTAATCCTGACAGGTGGGCTTTCTCTGATGTGAGGGTTGAAACTGTCAGCAAGAACATGCACAGACTTCAATGAATCATGGTTGTGAAGTATATTAAGCTGAGTCATGGAAAAGAAGCTATTGGAAGGGAAGTTGCAAACTGATGGATGGGGAATGTGGGCATGGAGATCCTGGGATCCAATGACTCATTGGTAATAACCAAATTGGCACAAGTCTGATTAGTCAGTGTTTGGTTGGGTTTGAATGTCCAAGGTAGAAGCCAGGAGAATGTGTTTATGAAGAATGCCTTTTAGAAGTGGAAGGTGATTGAAGTTGAGAGTGGAAACATACAATCAATGAGATTAGTGAATACATTGAGCATTTTATTGCAGTACTTATAAGCATGATGTGGGAATCTCCAAATTCAAATTTGAAGATAGTTTTAGCAAAAAATAATGCTGTGAGAATGCTGTCCCAATCTGGGGTGAGACAGAAACTAGATCAAAATTTGAAGAGTGGACTTGCAATTCATTCATGGAACAGGGGAGAATTATTGCTCGGAATAATTGACTTACCTGAAAGCAACTATTTTTGTTTGTTTTTTTTTTATGGACAACCATCATTCCCCTCTTCAATTTTTTATCCCATGCAGGCTTCAATCTTCACTGATGGCACCCTTCATCTTCGGTTTCCACCAACTGTTTCTTTGCACCCTGCAAGTTTTGTGTCTCCATTAGGTTTTGTTTGTTCTTACAGGATTCCTACATTTTTTATAATCTACTGCTATTTCCTGTTTTATCCCATTTAGGTTCTCTTATAGCACTCCATCTGTAATCGCCCATCATCGTTTTACATGTTTTACTCCATACTCTCTTTTTCTTCAATTAGGAATGGTGTCAGCCAATTCTCCTCATAATGTTTTCAGGTTCATCCACCTTGGAGGGATGGTCTATGCACAGGAGTTAGGAGTAAATGTTCCACTGCAACATCTGTTTTCATTTCCACAGGTGCTTTGCCTACAAAAAGTGAATGGGACTCTACTCTGTACAGTATTGGACAATATTTAGGTACAGGACCCCTGAAGATATTTTTTGTTGAACAGTTCCCTTAAAATAGTGCATCAACTTTTGAACAGGTGAAACATGAGAACCATTGGAGCTGATCAAATTTGAAGTAAATGTAAATATAAAAAATATGGATTATTGATTCATTCGTAAACTTTACAGGCAGAGCTCTGGGGCAAGTAATTTGATAGTGCTGAAAGCCTATATTGCTGATATATGGATGAGCAACTACTATCCCTTTAACTATTTTTTTTCATCCCATAGAGGGTTTTCCTTCTTTGACAGCACTTCTACATTTGTGGTCGCCATCATCCTCTTCTGTTTTGCTTCATGCAGGTTATATTCTTTCTTTACAGTATTCATAAGTTTGTGGTCATCTACCCTTCGTTTTCAAGTGTGTTACCCATGTTCTTTCTAGAGAAAGTCATCATCATCAAGCCAAGTCCCAAATATCCCTTTAATGTTTTCAGGTTTATCAACCTTGGGAAGATGTCTGCTCATTCAGGAATAAGGATTGGGTGTTCTGCTGAATTATCATTGTTTTTTTCATGCTGATGTTTTCAGAATCTCATTGCCCTGTGCCAAGGATAATCAGCCTATATCCTTTCAGCATTTTTTGTCTTATGCAGGTTTTCCCTCTCCTCACAGGATGCCTACATTTGTGATCATCTATAACTCCAAATCTTTTTATCCCTTATGAGTTTTGTCTCCCCTTGACCAATAGGTGCCATTCTATTTCTTTTTATTTTTTTATTTTTTTTTATTTTTGCCCTTTATAGGTATTTTCTTCATTTGACAACTCAGGTATCCAAAAACCTAAACCCAAATTTTGATCATTTCAGGTTCTGCTTTGAAGATTCCCGCTTAAGGGTGGCCAGGAGCTAGGATTGAATGTTCCCCCTCATTTTACCTTTGTTTTACTCTCCACAGATGGCAGAGCAACAAATGAGAATTAGGACTCTTCTCCCGTCAGCACAAGGTGAATAATGAAGGACCTGCATATTTGGGGTTACTCTTCTATCGGCACAGTGAGGTAAGAGCATATTCTGTGAAACTGTTATAACATTGAAATTAGTCAAAGTGTAAGTGTAAAAGAGAACACTTGGTTATGATAATGCAGTTGCTGATCAGGAAGAACTTCGGAGGAAATGACATTCAAGGGATGAATGCCCAAAACACAAGGTTTCTGTGAAATATATAAAGGGTGGGTCCCTAAGGAAAATGATCACATGTAGTTACTTCAAGGAAAATATTTTAATTTATTCTGCTTTTCTCATGATAATCATGTTTCATTCCTCAGGATTCTATTGATTCTATTCATTTGAGATCATGAAATCATCATGAATGAGATCCCCTTGATTATTCACAACATGAATGACAAGTTGTTTCTGCAGTGACTATTCCTGATCCAGTCAGCCCTATGGGCTAAAAGCATCATCATTGGATTAATCTCCCAATTCCTTTTTTAGTTTTATTGAATTTTTTGTGAAATTTGTATTTGTCCCAACACCAAAGCAGTAATTCCATGTAGGGTGCTTAGCAAAATGAGAAAGTATGGCCAAACTTCCATATTAACATGTCAGCTGTCCATTGGCAGGAGTTCATCAATTTCTAAAGGATTTATACAAGAACTCCTACTGCAACAATGATTCTTCAATATGGTCAGTTGAAGATTATTTTTTCTTCTTGGCATTGTTATGAGACTGAAGGTTGTGTAATGATGCATCCTGATATGACAACTGTAGGTTTTAAATGGGAAGTGGTTTGGATGAATTGTTGAAGGATGGGTCCTCGGTCCTTGGCAAGTGATCGATTGCACTATGGTATGTAAACCTTCTTCATCATTTGTGCTAATTAGGCCTCCCTATACAGTCAACTGTACTAATGTTTTGAATTTTAATATCTTCTGTGTCTATTTCATATTTGTGTGACATACATGGTAAGGTGGGACATGATAATGTACCCATACATCCACATGGGCCCATTGGATGAGTAGGTGCATTATTATGGTCTACCTTCTATTTTGTTCAATCCATGTCTGGATCTGATTCCTTTACATTTGAATACCACAGTTTTTCCATTGAATAGGTGTCTGGTATGGCCAACCCCCAGGATTTCTATGGCAGAAACAATGTTCTTCCTGCCCTCAACCTTAATTCCTTGACCATCTTGAGCTTCTCACCAGGTCCTTCAGTGACTACCCACTATACTGCTCTACATGCCTCCAACATAACTGCATCATCTACCTCCTCAGGTGTGACCATTCCTCGTGTTTTCTTAGAGGCTACTATTTAATTATTACATAGAAAGTACTTTTAGTGAAATACTTTGTCTTATTCCTTTCTTATTTTTAAGCAAGGAATGAGATGGTGCCTGTTCTTTCTGAATGTTGCATGAGGCATTGGGGGATGTGGCGTGTTTTTGGATACACTGACTGTCTAGTTTCTTCCAGGCTCTGGTATTTTTGAAAAATACCATCATTGATGCTTTCATTGATTTTTCTTGACCATGTGTTGTGTAAGCATGTTATAATGCAACTCCTTATAAAATGCCAATGTATTAATCACTCTTCTTTCAGAATATCACCAGCATCCTCACCACTGAAGGTTGAAAATGAAAATGTTCCCATTTTCATTATCCTCTGAAATGCCGATGATGTGCTGATGAACATTGGTTCTTATTGCAGGTGCATGTGCATGTAGCATCGTATCACACTGACTTGACTAATCACATTTGCTTTTCAGGTTTCTTTCATTGATTGTGACACCAATGCTGGCCATTTTGTATGTGTTTTTTAATGCTTGGTTTTGGGCTTGTGAATTCTTTTGAATTGTCATGTCTAAGTGTCTCAAGTGGTGTTTTACATATGCATCTTCTGTGTGTAGTTGTTACATGTTCCACTTGTCCAACTTATCCCAAGGCATTTTATGTTGCATTGGTTCCATGAATCCTATGAAATGGTCAATATTCATGTCTTTAGTGATGAATATGTATCTATTATGTGTTATTTTGTACAACGAAACATTAATCTTTCTTGGGGCCCCATGATTGTTGTTTCCGGTTATAGGAGCAGTCTGCCCTTGATAGCCTGGGAATCGTAAAGAGTCATATTCTATTGATACAGTAATGAGAAGCAGGATGGATACCGGCATTTGATGCTGATATGCCCACCTTAAAATAAGTTATTTTTAAATAAACAAGTAAATTCCTCGGGATGCTCAAGGCTAGGCTGTTGAACCATGCCGCTCATGGTAACGCTGTGGCTGGCTACCCCCTGAGTGGACCTGGGATGATCATGCACAGTAATAATCAATCAACTAGGTGATACAGCATTCTTGTGCACTTGATCAATGCTGTGACACTCTAGGGTGCAGTGGAAACGCTGGCATTCTCTTTCAACAGGTTCATGGTGAAAATTGACCATTTCATTGTGTTGAACATTATTTAAGCATTAATAAAATAGTAATTAATCAACCAGAGCCATCCCAAGAGACACGAACGTTCTCGAAGACGTTCAATCTGGAATCTAGTTCTAAAATAAGAGATTTTGGAACGTGGAATGTTCACAGATGAGCGTTTTAGCGCACAGTTAGGGTGCGTTTTATCTCAAATATCCTAATCTTCATGACGTTTCTGAAAGACATCAGCCGAACCTTAAGGAGGTTTTTTTTATGCTCATTGTGCTGCTTGGTCGGGACGGTGAGCCTGCCATCTGGCAATGGCTCAAGCAAACAAAGGTTTGCACAACCGAAGCGAGATGACGCCAAAGTATCAGTCCAAAATATTTTCCATATGGTACCCGGTCTTTCCCCTCAGACATCACAGGTGAAGACGTTTGAATTGAAGAAATTCGCCCGAAGAGGTAACTCAATCCAAGGAGTCTCCAGGAAACTCTGACTTGGAAGATGGAGAGAGGATCGTTCAACCTTCTAGTTGACCATGGGAAGCCTACAGGATTAGCGTCTAAAAGTGCGTATCAACGTTTTAAGCGGCGCCAAGTGCAGGACATATTTAAATCCCTAAGAGGAGATTCGAATGTGACGGAATTTTCAACACATTGGACCCACTCCATAGCAGGATCGTTCCCGAAGGCTTTAATGGGACGTTGACAGTACCTTATAAGGAACGTTATTCATCGACCGTTCCGGTGCTACTTGAGCAAGTTTAATCCTTGTCCTTAGTCACTGCACGTGCAGGACATTTTCTGTCACGAGAACGCCAGTAAATAGTGTTTTTCTCTTTCCTTGCGATCGTAAATGAGTACCCATTCGTTGGTGGGGCGATTCATACGTGACTTGGGGTTCGGATCCCCAAAAATTTGGCACAAGAGGCATTCCTGAAATTTTTTTTTTAGTTTCCTTGGTTTTGTGGGATCTAAGGATCTTCGTCTCAGAAAATAGTTAATCTTCCACCTGACAGCTTGTAACGTGAAAGTGGTACTTTAAGTATTTTCTAGACTTGCTGGTTTGACACGTATACTCGACACTGAGATCTGCTCTGTCCGTGCGAAAGATGCTGTCAGCACTTGGGATGGGAACGAGAGATGAATCGTGCGTGCGTGATCCATCGTCCTAGCCTTGATGAGGGAACACATAACGGATGTGTAGGCTTAATCTACGATCCGGAGGGCTATCTCGAGTGACGGAGTCGTGCCATCGGTGCAAACTTCAGGGGTAATGGGCCAGTTTGTTGTCGAAAAACTCCCATGTAGAATTCACACGAGATGAGAACGTGAAGACTTCTCGTTCGAGCGATTGCCCTAGCTAAGAAGGAAAAAGTCAGCGATGAATGGCACGTAAGGAGTCGATTTCTTGCCTTCTCCTGTTTGGGACTTTGCCGATGAGGAACGAGGACGTCCCAACCGAAGTGGTGGGAGCGTCACTCTTGACCATCGTTCCAAAACTCCATCGGAAAGGTAGTCTCTTCTATTTTGCGAGCGAGATTTGAGCCTTCTCACGTCCTTAAACGAGAGAGTGCATTATTCATGGGTGTTGGTTTCAGTAATTGGAAGAAGGGCACTGGAAAGATTCTCCGCTCGTTAGACCGAAGGTCGTAGTGTCGATCTACGCGCCAGAAGAGCATTGGTCAATTTTCTCCACGTTCAAGATACACGAACTGCAAGAACTAAAAATTGCGAAAATCAATTAAGAAAAATCTAGTTGAGTGGACGTGCTGCAAATGTTTACGACTTCATGGTGTTTTCGCATGCATACGCTCGCTGCTTCAAATTGCCTTTACAGTTGTTGCTGGTATAGTTCTGAGAGGACGGAAATGGGGGGGGGGGGGGAGAGAGAGACATGAGTGTAAGGAATACTTTCAAAGGAGAACTGTCTCTGAGCCCCCCCCCATGTTTCTCTACAAATTGTAGCTCATGCCTATGATTTCACAGAAGCAGGCCTCCTTTCTGGCTCGTTGAAAGTATGGGGCTATTCATCGTGATTTCTCGGACGCGATGCCATCGAAACACACCAAACGTGGGATCGAGGGTTGAACCATAGAGTAGACCCAGCAAACAAAGTAACGTTGTATCAACGTTCCGAACGTTCATTCAATGTTGATTCAACGTTATGTTTCAAATTGTTTGCTGGGGAGAGTTTAACTAGAGGCGACACTCCGAGGGGTAGGGGGGGTCGAAATATTACAGAGACGCCTGTTGGCTTGTTAACAACACTTTCATGAGGCGTGCTTCCTGGCAGCGGAAGCGGGAATCGACACTAAGGGGTCCCTCAACGTAACACGCGTCTCGTTGAGTCCCCTGTTCTGATATAGAGGAGTTGTTGATATGCGCTCGCTTGGTGAAGGATCGACAGTGACATCTACATTGCGACCCAGTCAAAGAATGTTGGTTCGATACGATTGTCCGTAGGAGTTCTTGCTATTTCTCTGCGATGCCATAGGCAATCCTGTTACCTCCTGCCAGAGGCGGATACGGAAATGTTTATGGGGGCGGGGGGGTTCCCTACTTCTTACCGACCCCTCCCTTCCACCACTCCCAGCTCTTATCACCTTTTTCATTTCTCCTCTGGGGTAAAAACTTGAATATCTATTCCACTGGCCCCCCCACAAAAAAAAGAAAAAAAAAACTAATGTAGAACAGGGATGTGCAACCTGCGGGCCGCATGTGGCCCGGTAATGCATTATGGGATAACAGATAAATTTATTAACGGCCGAAGGCCCATCACAACATTGGACAACCCTAAGTAACAAGAAATTGACTGAGTCCTTTCACTTCATTCTAACTTTTCCTCACGTGGCCGGTACTACATTGTCCCGAGGAAGAAGGTTCTCAATGCCAAAGGCTATTTTTGGACGTTGGAATTTCCTTGGGGTGGGGAGGAGGTAAGGTTCACCAGCCAATCAGCGCGACCTTATGCCCTCATATGCCCTGAGGACAAAAGAGGGGAGCCTTTTCTTTTGCATTCTGTGGCCCGCGTCAAGAGTCACACGTTTCCTCGCGGCCCACTGCCGATGTAGGTTGCACATCCCTGATGTAAAGCTATTAAATAAAAAAGAGTGGTAACCAGGTCATAGGGAGGGCGGTCGCCCCCCCCCCCCCCCCCCCCCCCCGCCCCCCCCCCCCCCCCCCCCTCCAGTGGTACCCAGGTCATAGGGGGGGCGGTCCCCCCCCCCCCCCCCCCTTGGATCCGCCCCTGCCTCCTGCTTAAACTGGTTTCGGTATAGACGAGACGTGGAGCATGGAAGGACGAAGTGACAATCATTAAATGGCGATGAGACCGAATGTCCTCAGACCAATATGTTCCTAAACCCTTTCTGCTTCTGTCACTGTCCCCCGATGAAATGTTGAAAGCACACACGTTGACGGTCTGTTTTTCGATTACCTACATATTGATGGGAGAGCCTCACCGATTGGCAGGTGAAGGAGGCTTTTGGATATTCAGACTCTGGGACCGAGGCGAAGCCGAGGTTCCTCTACTGGATATCGAAAGACGAGGCCCCCAGCATCAAGCTGTGTAAACCAAGTCCGTTTTGGTTATCTGCCTCTCCCTCCCTCGCGTAGACATTCACCGCCGACCGAGGAAAATGTACACTGTTTTCAGATTGAATTGGTAGGAAACGCTTCCGTAAAGTGCAGGCAGGACACCTACCGGATTAAAGGTTTAATTGTAGTAGAATCCTTCTTGGGTCTCGATATTCCCAATATGGGAAGCCCTGCACGGTTGCTTGAGCTTATATCTCCCCAACTTATGATTAATGCCGATTCAGTTCTTCACCTTTAACTCATTTTTTGAGAACATCTGGGTATTTGACGACGTACATAATAGTCAGCTAATTGAAAAGAATAACATGGATTATGATTGAAGAACAGAGAAATGAGAGCAAGAAATTAAGGTTTTTCAAAGTGGACAGGGAAAGGGGAAATAATTGAGACTACCTGGAGCCACTAGAGACGGTGCTGAGCTTCCAGCTTCATTGACAGTTTTTCCCTCATCTTTTCTGCGTCTGCATTAATGGGTTCATTCCCTGCGATATTGAATGCGTTATACTGCGTTAGCGTTGAGTCTTCCGTTGCTGAAAACGGAACACGAAGTCGATGCAATGGTCATGATGTTTTTGGATGACAAATTCCTATAAATCAGAAATGCTGCGATAATTGGCACGAATATTCTTAGTTTTTGAAGCTTTTTCCTTCTGGGAGTTGCAAGATCCGATTGTTTTCACGTAGCCAATGTTAGTCACCATGCAGTGATGTTCAAGGATCAGACGCCGTTTTACGACATACTGAGAACTGGAGAATTTCCTCCCAAGGTCATTCACTACATTCATTTTATTTCCAAGATAATGAGGGCGTCAACGCTAATCCCTAATGCTCAATTACCACCGACAATCTGACAACCCTGCAATGCAGCACAATTGTCATCTAACGGATGGTCTCGAAATCTTGTACTTCCTCGTTTCCCCAAAATAAGGGGGTATCAATTCAATCTGAAAAAGGAGTAATGCACAGGCATTGGGTATTTTTAAGTCAAGGGACTTAACCCTTTCATGCATGGTGTCCACTGTAGTGGACGGCAAACTTTTTGGCGATGATAATAGTTTTCAGCCCTGGTACACATACTTCGAAACTTTCGGTGCATGCAGTCAACTCAAGGGCACAAAATCTGTCCAGTGTTGCGTTCGAGCGGCGGAACATGCGACTTTACGGCAAAGTATTTCCTTGAGCGTTAACCCCAAAAAAAAGCATATTTTTGTTTTACTTTAAAAATTCATGCACGAAAGGGTTAACCTTGTTCATTTGGATAGATTAAACGGAGAGTAGATAATGAATATAGCCCGAGGCTGTGCTAATGCATGTGAAAACTTGCGTTTGCACGACTGTGCCAGCAACGGGGGGGACCTGAGGTCACCAGTCTGGCTTCGCTATACATCTAATCCAGTTGTTTTTCCTCGGATCGGATTCTCATTCGATGTGTTCTCTGGATTCGATTAGTAGTTCTTTTGTATGTGCACGTGAGTTAGAGTAGGTGTACTCTCGAGTCTCGTTCGTATTGCGATGTAGTGAATGCATTTTCATTCCTAATGTCTCATCATTTTGGTGATTTATCAATTTCTTTTTCATGCTTCCAATCGCGAGATTTTAGAACACGGGTGATATTTTCGTTTCTTCTCCAAATCACGGAAGCCATAGACTCTCGTGTTCGCCCGTCAGATGATCTCAGGATTTGACTGCTTCTCGACACTTCGAGGAAGGTGGTCAAGTCGAGACATGCTGGATCTTTGGTTTCTCAGACCCAGTCCTCGGTCGGTTACTGTAAGCGACCTTGACCAGACCGCGTCGTACACGCAACTGAGGTCTGAGGAGGTGGCGGCATTGCGGATGTCTCATCCACTCCCCGTCTCTGCATTAGCCGAAGGCCCTTCGAAAGGGTCGGATAAGTGGTGAAATAGCTGGGTTAGCCGACGGCTCGTTCGACGCGGCGTCTACGGAGTGCCGTCGGTATAAGTGGAATTCCTGAACGTGAAACGAATGAAATGGCGAATGTCAAAAAGCCGAACGAGAGAAATGTCGAAATTAAGTTTTATTTCCTCTGTCGATGAAGTTTCGAAGACACGAGTCGTGTCGATTGTGGGAAAGTGGAACCACACTTGGTCCATGGTCCAGAAAGGAAGGCAGAAATAACCGGAGTTCGATATGTGATGACTGAACGTGTAGGTAACACATTCAAATCCGGATATTATCTGCCACTGCACGCAAGTCATCGTTCACTTCGCCATCCGAGTACCAAGAGACAATTTTATGAATGCGTTTTTCCCTTCCTTCATTTTTCTTTGGCTTGCGTGCGGGATACCCTCACGTGATTCTTTCCATCTCTCGCGCTCGAAAACCCCTCAGCAGAACTCCGAGAAATTCCAAAATACTGGGATGGGCTTTACCTACGATGTGATGGAATCTGTGGTGCCCTCCCTCTTTAGACTCTTGAGCAGGGGTGGGCAAACTTTTTATCCTACGGGCCTCACGAGAAAACACATAAGCCTTCGCAGACCACAGAAGCCAGAAATACGTGTAAGTATAAAGACACATCTCAGTGGGACATGCAGTTTTTTTAAAATGAGTTTTCCTGCAGCAGCTGGCGGGCCCGCATCCGGTCCGAGGGCCATAGTTTGCCCGCCCCTGCTCTAGAGCGTCGGTCGTGCGTGGTTCTCCTCGAGAACGAGAAGAGAACGCGCGTTCCCTCACGTTCCACACTGGAATGGAAAACCCGGACCCGAAAGCCCGGACGGGTCCACCTGCTTCAACGTCATCGAAATCTCATTCTCGAAAATGTGCCAGGATCTGTTGCTTCTGTTGGTCGAGAGGTCTACGAATGCAGCTTGCACGTTACCTTCTGGCAAGAATGCCAAAGCCGTCGGCGTGCGCATAACTAAAGCAAACTCTACGTCGTCGGCATATTCAGCCACTAATCCTGAACTTGAGAAATTTTCTGCAAATGCTTTGGGGGAAATGGAAGAAAGAAGTGTTGTTCCTAACAAGAGGAGGTACTCGAGATACGGAATACATCATTCTGCACTCAAAGTCGATAGTGACGAACTGGTGCTTCGGAACGAAGTGGAACCTCCGAAACCGTCAAGCGTGCCTTGCGACACGATGGAATGACGTCGCGCATCCTTCGCATAACGAGAGGAAAGATGGCGCAGTTTGCTTCGGCGTGCAACGCGTATGACTGGACGGCCGATTCCGACTGTACCCTAGGGACGACGGAGAACGTACCGTCGTCGTAGCATCTCTCTGCCCTCGCAAGATGTCGGATGCCGCAACGAGATTCGAACGGAAGAATGCAGTAGGCGTCTCTGTGGTCGAGAAGTCCCGGTACCAGAACCCACTCGTTCCCGTCCGCAGTTCGGGAGGTTTACTGCAAGTTGAATACCTTTAACTCGTGAAGGAGAGGTGAAAGCTTATTCCTCTTTCCCGTTGGATCGTTCGTCGTAAGGAAGGGGAGGAGGGCAGAGGGTCGGAGGACACGCTCTGGTGCACGTCGACTCCGATATTTCGCAGGGTATGATCGAAGGAGAAAACGACGATCGTTCCTCTCGAGAGAATGGCTTCATCGCGGAGTCGGCGGAATCTTTTCCGAGTGCCGGTGACGAGAACGGGACGGGATGACCTCTTCCACGCATCGTTTCGTTATGTAAACGACGACGAGATGGAGGAAGAGGGAGAGAAGAGATCTTAAACTCGAAGTGATTTTGTTCTACTCGAAGTAGAAGTTCGCGGACGCGTTCGTATTCTCATCCCGATTCCCCAAAACTCGGTTCTGTCGCGCCGAGGAAGGAGCTCGTTACCGGCACCACCTCTGAACTCGTGTCGATATCAGAGCGATGAGGTGCATGAGTATCGTGCACTTTCGGTGGTACTTCCATCGGTTCATCGTCGAGCGACACGACGCCTCGTGCGGTTCTGGCACCTCAAATACACTCCTTGCACTCTCCACGAGTGAATAAATATTCATGCACAACTCGTTCTGCTACCCTACTGGAATCGCACCATTGCGTGTGGGTCGTCCTTACGACACCGATTCTACTGATGGATTCGTATGAAAGCGCACTTGTTACTGACGCAATGAACGCCACCGATGCAGGCAGGCAATAGGTTCACGACGCCACCTTTGCTGCCTCGAGGGCTGACAGAAAATAATTCCTTCATTATGTGAAGACCCAATGAACGAAATAGACCAGTGATGAGCAACCTTTTTTGACAAGTGAACCTTTTAGGTTCCCGGCAGGCAGCATGTATTATTATTATTTTTCTACTGAATTACAGGCTTTATGCCTGCCGAATGCCAAAATAATCCTAAGCCTGGCTTAGTAAACCAGGTACTAAAATAGTTGATGCTAACGATATGCAAATAACAAATTTAGAATTTCTCCCACCTTTTTTTACCGAGCAAAATACCAAGCAAGGCGCTTGCCCAGAGAGCAGTGACACACCGACCGAGAAAGAGAGCGAGGGGATGTTTGCTGCTGTGACGGAAATATGACTTTTGTGTTTTATTTCTTGCCTCCGTTTCTCCTGCAGTGGGCAACGGAATCCTTGAGAGCACGTGCGCTCGACTCCGGATGGCAGATGACAGGAAAATAAATCGAGTCGGCTGAGCCCCTCGGGCCGCGGGGTTGCTCGTCGCTGGAACGGACCGAATCGGATTTCGACATCTTCCCGCGTTTTGACGCCTTCGGTATCGTAGCGATCGACATCGTGCACATTCCACCGTCGTCCATTCGACGTCGCGTGGCACTCCACTGCTTTTGCCAGTCGGCATAAAATATGGCGTCGTTCAGACGTTCGACATCGCGTCATGTGACCCTTTGTCACGTTCGACCGTGAATCCAGAAGCCTATATGACGTTCTACCCGCTTGTCTGTAGAAGAAACGACTTGCAGAGGGTGTCGCGAAAGCACCTGCCCCACACTGCCCGTGCCCGACCCCCTGCATTTCGTCTTATCAAATCTCCATTCCCCCCCCCCCCCCCCCCCC